>JAYDZE010173780.1:0-21719 GCA_034509125.1 Monilaria moniliformis | reverse complement strand
GTTTGTTCTGTGCATAGGCGATGACAGATCGGATGAGGACATGTTTGAGGCCATCGCGGCCTCAGTTGCCAGCCGGTCCTTGCCTGATGCAGGCGAGGTCTTCGCCTGCACTGTTGGGCAGAAACCCAGCATGGCCAAGTACTATCTAGACGATACATTCCAAGTCATCAAGATGCTGCAGGGCCTCTCAGCTGCCTCCTCGTCTCACCATCCCTCTTCAAAATCGAGCCTCGGAACAACTCTATGAACTCGGGCACGGTCTCGACCTAGACAACATTCATCCTTGTACAGATGGTAATAGCACATGTAGTTGGTACTACACCTCTGATCTCATTTACATATACCCTTGAAACGTGACAAAAGAGTTGGTCTTGGTTGATCCGTGTTTTTATTTAGAGCTCAGTTGATAATAGCAAGTTCCCTTCAATTCTTTTCCATATTTGAGTGCTTCTCTCTCCTCTTCTTGTTTTTTTTTTTTTTTGGTCTTCCTCTGTGAGCACTATGAATTGTAGAATATATTAAGAAAACTATGCCTAGCTGAAAGTTGGGTCTTCCACCCAAGAATTATTGTGCAGATTAACATCCAAAGGAGACCAAGGCATCCCCCTCTCTCCCAAAACCATCCTTCCAAACACCTCATGAATCTTCTACTCCCACCTTTTGAAATTTGTTTATTTCCAGAACAAACACAGAGCAAGGAAAGAGTTTGCAGCCAAGAAACAAAGACCACTTTCAATGTCTTAGAAAGTTATGGATAAATTATTTTGTTTTGACATAATTCACGATTTAAGCCCCATTGTCTGGGTTGAAATCGTCGATAAGCCTCGGTCTCACTTTGGAGTGACTAACCAGCCAACCTAAGGCACCAGAGACCACTTCGCTGATACGCCTTCTTTACATACGATTGATATGGCCCCAAATCTCACAACAGGAGGTAAATTGTTATGCTCCCCCTTCAGTGGTTGTTAATTCCATCCATTGTCGGCGACAGAATCTATTCGAATAAAATACGATAAACTTCATGCTTTTCCTGACTGATTGAGCTCTGGAACAAGGAGCCCTACCTTGTTGGGTTGGTCCCTCCATTGGGGGAAGCTGCGGTCCAACTCTAATTCGGGAAAGAAGTCGGGGCCCTTTCACTTCGAGTTCCTTCCTTGGTAGCCAAATCTGATGATACGCTTTGGCGTAAGATTTAAAAAATTATATATAATCTATGGTAGTCCTCACCTATTTACAGGATCGTCCCTCTTAGTGCATGGTATCGTGCTTAGTTTGGAACACCATATCACTTCTGTTCGAGTATTCACGAACTCCTTCTAGAGGACCTTCATGATATCCGAGCAGATCTGCTTCTTGCTCTTTTTCATACATATAGATCGATGAATATGGCAGCTCATAAACTTGAACATTTTGTTATGCATATATAGTTTCCGCTCAATTTATCGGATCGATGAATTTTCGGCTTAATTTGAAATTTTTTAAACGACCGTCCCCTTGAATAAATACAATATTAATACACTGTCCAAAAGAAAAGGGTGATGTACTGTTGTTCAATCCTTGTTCTCTTATCCTAACTTCAATAATAATAATAATTTAGGGGCGAAAACACAATAAATATAAGGGCATCAAGGTCCCGTTGATCACTTATCCTCGTACATTACTATTTACATGCTTAATTTTTTCTCCATATCCCACTAAATATTATTTCTTTATATACTTATACTATTTACAGAATACACTTATATTTTTATTATTTTATTAGATTTAAAAAAAATTAATAAACGATCACGTATCACGCAACTATTGAACGATCGAGAAAAAATGTTCAACATACTTAAATACTCTCTAGCTTACTTCAGCTCAACAATCTAGATCCACGAAAAAATGTTCAACATATTTAATTACTCTCCAGTGTAGTTGAGCAACATACTCAACAATTCAGGTCCGCGGACTCGGGTTGTTTGCGTGCTTAACGAACGCAAATGCTCAGGCTCTAAATTTTATCGGTTAAATTAGCAATAAATGGATTTCCTTGAACCGACAAACATTAGGGTCAAAAGCGGGATTGGGACGCAGCTGGATTCCAAATTTCTCACATTTCAGATCAATCAATTTGCTAAAAGTAAGCAGCTTGAAGAAAACGAATCACCGACTGAAATGGAGGCCGCGGGAGAAACGAAATCGATCATCATCGACGACATCATGCCGCCGCGGCTGGAAGACGCCGGCCTTGAGGACTGCGCGCTACCGCCGGATTCCATTAGAGAGGCCTTTCTGAAGGCCGCCTCAGCCGTCAGATCGATCGTGTCCGCCTCCGGGGACGAAGGCGGATGCGTGGAAGATCCATGGGAAGAGTCCTCCGACGGCGTCGATGGGCCCTCCGAGGGCTGCGTCGTGGAAAAAGGCGGTGGATCGACCGAGGCGGCGGGAGATACAGTGGTGGTGGGCGGCGGCGGGGATGCGGAAGCGAAAACGGATGAGGTGGTGGGGCCCGGTGTGCCGGACGGAGGGGAGGAGGCCTGCATTGATGGATTGCAAGGGCTGGAAATTGGGGAAAAGGGCAAGGGTATTTTGGGGAAGAAAGATGACTTGGCAGATGAGGAGGAGAAGGGTGATGATGAACCAACCTTGGTTGAAGGTTGTGCTTGAAATTGAAGCAAAATCGTTGTAGTTTTGTTGGTTTTTGTACTAATATATTAGACTGCTAGTGGTTGAACTTTCAATTTTGCAGTTTGAGCCTCATTGCTCCGATGTGTTTACTATAATTCTTGAAGGAACAGAGCAACGGGGGAAAACAACAGAAGAAGAGAAACTGGAGAGTGGTATAGGTGGTTGGGCAGTTAATACCTGCAGTCGAGCTTGTGGGACTTGTAAAATTATTTTACTTTTTCAAAAGAGTTGCATGTTATGATATGATCTTTTATTTGTCCACTTAGGAATCAAGAGCTGATTACATGACTTACACTTTTCATTTGCCTAGCTTAATTCTGACATGGATGGGTTTGTTGGATTCCTTGCTGCTTTGAGACACTTTTACTACAGCTTTACATAGGATCTTGCGAAGCAATGCAAACAAGAAAAGATATGTTCATGTGCAGCTCAGCATTTTGCTGGAATTCGTCAAGTCCTGGTTGAGAGGGGTATTGCATCAAGTTTTAACCCAGGATTCCTCACTCTTTTACTATATATGGGATTTAATTGGCTAGTTTTATGCTTTGTTCGATCTTGAATCTGCAAATAGTTTCATTTTCTTGTTTGGGTTCCATCAAAGGACCATGCTTTTCATTCTTTCGGTTCAAAATGTTAGTTGAATGAATGGCATGTCATTCAAAGTTAAAAATATCTTTGCAGTTTTGTGGATGGATCTTAATAGAATGGAAGCTATCTAAGATTTTGTTAGGATACTTAGGGAAAATAGAGGACATGCATGTATTGGTATCATTTCAAGAATATATAGGTCTTGAATGTATGGCAAATATAACATCCATCATGTTTGGATGGACAAATATTTGGTAATTCATTACACTACTCATCGGCTGCTGATGAGAGCACTCTCCATTTTTCTTAGGATATATTAACGTCAAACTACCTTTTGAATTTTCTAGAGATATGCTCGAAAAGGGATGGGTCGGTACACTATACCGTACCAAAATTGTCATACCATATATTGTACCGAAAATATAGGTATGAGTAAATATTATACCATTACCTTACCGAATTTTTCGATATACAGAATTTCGGTACGACATATTGTCATACCGAAATACCGTTTCATACTGAAATTGTACAATATTATAAATAATTTTAATATTATAAATATTTATTAATACTATAAATATTATATATATATATACACACACAGTATGATAAGATAATACGGTAGATATCGTTTTATCGGTATATATCGTACTTTTCGATATATATCGGTATATACCAAATTTTTAGTATACCGCGATATACTGAAATTCATATTGTAACCTTCTAGTATGGTATCATACTTCATAGAAATTTACTGTATACCGAAATTTTATTATTTTCGTTACAATAAGTCCGGTATGCTGGTATTTCGGTATTTTTCTCCACCTTTATGCTCGAAAGGTTAATCAGATAGCTACTAGAGTTGGATAAGAGTTTGTTCCTTCTGCATCTCAAATTTTCATTGATATTGAAAAATTTTAACCGTGAAAAAAAAAAAATAGTATAGTATTAGCTGTAACAAGAAGTAGTTTATTTGCTTATAAGTACACGAAATTTACTCTAATTATGATTTTTAACCAAATCTATGTTATAATCCACAATGAGGAGAAAGTTGCTTTGAATAGATTCTTGAAATGCATACAAAACTTTAAGGTTACGTCAACTTTCGTCGTAGGGAATACTGTAGGATAAGAAAATTTTCAGTTTTTAAATCTCTTATATTAAATCTCTTATTTCTTTTTTATCCTTATCTATAAAGAATAATTTTATCTTTTCTTATCCTTTTTTATTCAGTTCAAGGAGAAATAATATTATCACACTAATATATCATGATAATATTATTTCTCATTAATGTGAAAATGAGGAATAAGAAAGGGTTAAATTTCTTTGAAGCACAGTTACATGAGCTCTGGCGCAATATATGCGCGGTTAGATCCAGCTGGTCGGATTAGGCTAGACCTGAATCGATTTTTTTTATATAATTTTTAAAAAATTAACTTTAATTGATTAACCCAGTCACTTTTATATACAAAAACAATCACTTTTAATACAATCAACTTTATTCATACTAATAGTTATTTATTCAACAGTCACTTAACAAATGTTACTTTTATTCATAACAAGTGTTACATTTATAAAATAAGTAATGTGTTTAGGTCATGAGATGAGTTTTAGTCTATTAGGATCGGATTCGGACCAACTTGATTCGCTTGAATGGTGGGTGGGCGAACATAGGAGAATTTGTCAATTCCTTTTTTATAAATAAGAATAGAAAGTAAATGAGCAATTTAAAGGGTAAAGATTTTCCTATCCTCATTATTCTTACCACCAAAGTGAATAGCGAACAGAACTAAATCTATGTCTTTTGATAATGAGGGGGAAAAAAAATAGAACTCGAAGAAGAAGGGTATTGATGTTCAACCATTAATACAAGAAAAATAAAGAGGCAATCACAAATAACATATGAAATTAGAGTGGGCCCAACCATCATTCGATTCTACAAATGCAGCTTAATAACTTATCCATATCCGACTGTGAAAAAGATCTGCTGTGCCCAGGAAAAAGAGAAACTCATTTCAGATCATTAAAATTTTGAACAAAGTTAGGAAAAACAAACTATTCAAGTAGGGTCGAATGAATAAATGAATAAAATTAATCACTAGAAATTTTAACAATATGAAAAAAATTAGTAAGTGTGAGCTCGTGTCATGCATTAATAATTAAGAAGTCATTTCCAAATAATATGAAATACACAGTGAGATACGAGTTATCTCTCTTGCGCCTCGCTCTCCACCCCCGGCGCAGGTTAGCACCACCCAAGCAACATTTTCATAAATTGCGCCGTTGTTGTCACCTTCCTTCTTTGAAGAACTGCATGCCCTCTACTTATATATATACGTATCAAACAGGAAATAACCCCTTTTTGTACATAAGTCTTTGTTTTTGTATTTAGCAAATCCAAATAAAGCCTCGTGCTCGTGAAATACATCAATATGGAAGAGAGAGAGAGAATTGAGATAAAAAAAAAAAAATAGTTGTACTTGTGCAGGACCTGGATGTTCATCAGTGGTATATGGAGCATCAGAAGAAATAGGGCCATTCAGAATCAACAAAAATATTTCATCTCTCTATCTCAACAAATACTCATGGAATGCAGGTACCAGCAGTGGCGGATCCAGAAGTGAAAAACAGAGGGGACAGAATTAGTTATGTTAAGCTAAAATTTTCAGCCATCTTCTTCTTCGGGGCGGGGCGGCGGCTAAGGGAGGGAGCGACCATGACAGTTTTCCGGCAGGGGTAAAGGAAAATTGCCCGCCGGGGGGGTCGGCCGCCCCCTCTGCATACGCCACTAGGTACCAGAACACTTGTTTTCTTTTCTTTTCTTTTTTTCCAACAAGATTTCAATTTTTGTAAACACAAAAAAAAAAAAAAAAAATTATTGGGGGAGGGGGGAGCTCAAACCAAAAACTTTTTCCTTTCTTTCTAAAAAATCCTAAATGTAAGGTTTAAAAATGAAAAGTAACAAAAGATTGGTTGGGGGTGCTAGTGCTCCGCTCAGCACCCCCTGGATTGTAAATTAAAGAAAATAGCGTACCCTACCTGCAGCATCAATCAATGTCCAAGTTTTTTGTGGTTGCAGTGGCAAATATTTTGTTTCTTGAGTCGCCTGCTAGCGTTGGTTTCTCCTACACAAACACGAGCTCCAACCTCGAGGACTCTGGGGACGAAAGAACAGGTACGTTCCATATCCATTTTTGCATTGATTTGTGAGGCAAAGGTGAGAATCTCATCAAAATTTGGTGTTGATAGCTGAGGATGCTCAGGTTTTCCTGATAAGATGCATGGATAGGTTTCCACAGTACAAATCCAGAGACTTTTACATCTCTGGAGAGAGCTATGCAGGCATTGGCGGACACATATAGAAGCAAGGAGGGGCTTAAGCCCCTACCAAGCTATAAAATTTCTTAATTTTTTATTTGTATAACATAGGCGAATTTTCGGTATTTGTGTGAATCGTTGTGCAAAAGTCTCTGTCATCACAACAAAACATACAACGAACATAGGAAAATTATTGTCTCGAAATTTAGAATTCAAAATTTAGAATATACAGCCCCTACCAAAACAAATTTCAGCCTCCGCCCCTGTATGCAGGTAGTGGCCACATACCATACATGAGCCAACATTTAACTGACAATCTTCAACCTTGACTCATCATATCGTGATCTTGGCAGGCCACTACGTCCCACAGGCAAACAAGATGTATGATTATAACAACAAATCTTCCCATCCCATCATCAATCTCAAAGGATTCACTGTAAGCTCACTTTCAATCTAATATGAGGCATGAGACAAGACATTGAATAAATTAGACATGACAAAAATCTATTGTGCGGGTACGAAACGCAGATACAGACAGCTACTACGATTACATTGGAACCATGAACTACTGGTGGAGCCACTCCTTGATATCGGATCACACATATAACTTACTTTTGAAAGCATGCAATCAGAGCTTCAAAGACACTTCTCAGAAATGTCAAGAGATGCTGAGATAAGCGGATCAAGGGATTGTGAACATAAATCAGTACAACATATACACAGAGACGTGCAATGAAACACAAGGGGAAGGAAGCAAGCATTTTCTAAAGCGCAGGAGAGTTGCACGGTCTTCTGGATACGACCCGTGTACAGAGAAATATGCTGAGATATACTACAACAGGCTGGATGTGCAGAAAGCGCTGCATGCATATACTACCGGCATTCCATACAAGTGGACAGTGTGCAGGTATGTCAAATAATGTAGCAAGTTTGAAGAGCTTAAAAAGAGAATGATACATTACCTATGTATATGACAGTGATCCACTTATAAATAAATGGAAGGACTCTCCGGCTTCAATGCTCCCGGTCTACACAAAGCTGATCGCTGCAGGGCTTAGATTATGGGTATTCAGGTGCAATCATATAACAAATTTCACAAGAAATATGCAAAAATGTCAAAGATTGTTTAGTTAACCCTGCCATTTATCTCCACTGCAGTGGGGACACAGATGCAGTCGTTCCTGTGACAGCAACGAAGCTTTCTCTGAGTCATCTCAATCTCAGAATCAAAATTCTATTGTATCCTTGGTATGCTGGTGGCCAGGTAATGAATCATATTCGTAGGAATACTGCAGCGTGATTTTTGTAGGAGTCTTGAATGAAACTAGAGCTTATTATTTACAGGTGAGAGGATGGACAGAGGTGTATGATGGGCTAACATTTGCGACAGACTTGCCAAAATCTCAGTAAGATAGTACAAATGTACTTTCAAGAAACCGGGAGAAGGAAATATCTAGAACAAGTCTTAGAATAGGATCATTTAACATGAATTGTATCTCAAAGTTACATGCTATTCGTTTACATCTTTCTTTTTAGCCAAGAGAAGATTATATTAAGTAAAAGTACATACATTCTATTTGGCTAGAAACAAAATTGAATCTTTCATTAAAGTCATTGCTTGAACCCCTCGCTCAGGCCGGGAGGCATTCCTATACTCTGAGCTAGGTCGCTCATTCTCTCCTTCATTGCCTAAAGAATTAAGGAAATTAGGAAAATCTTAAGAGGGCAAAACTTAATAAAATTATTCTGCTTATGAATCTTACAAGCACACTCTTCTGATGTGCTTCTTTGTACGCCTCATTGATCAACAGAGAAAGTTTCTGTCCAAAGAAGAAACCAAACTTAACAAATTTCTCAATAATTACAGAAGAATATGTTTAATCCAAGATTAAACCAAGAAGGAAGGATGAGTTTTGAATATGATGTTTTCATTCTTTGAACTTCAAAAGATCTGTCAAATTTATTTGAAATCACCATCAGTATAAGTAAATAAAAGTAAAGATTCTCATGGAAGGATCCAACTAAACATGGGAAATGCATAAAGCAAAAGGATAACTTCTATCTTTTACGAGGGAACTAGGGGGTTTCCTTGAAGCAAGTCAATCAAAAAACATTCTGCAACTCTCTATTTCTCAATGTATCTCAAAGAGCAAAACAGTATGTGAAGCAAAGATCAAAATACTTTAGTTTATCGGACATAGTAATCATATGCCCATCTTCCATTCATAGATCACTTTAATGTCGCTTGAAATATAGCGGAGACTCCCATTTTTGTCAAAATTAGTATATTTG
This sequence comes from Monilaria moniliformis, assembly GCA_034509125.1. Lineage (NCBI taxonomy): Eukaryota > Viridiplantae > Streptophyta > Magnoliopsida > Caryophyllales > Aizoaceae > Monilaria > Monilaria moniliformis. The sequence goes on along the minus strand of JAYDZE010173780.1, from coordinate 12,851 downwards.
TGTTACTTTGCAAACAAGTATATGTAGTGTCCCCGGTATAGGGTAAGTACATATTCAAGTGACCACCTGTATAAATTACCTGGTAGTTAAGAAAGAAGTAACATGCAATGGCAGTCTGAATGTGTCTACATGTTAGTACTAAAATAAGGAAAACCATAAACAGCTTATTCAACAGAGAACGAATCCAGGGATACTCACTTCCGCTCCTAATTCCATTGCAGCTTCAGTAATCTCAGTGCGTATAGGTTGTTGATTCCCAGACAAAGTAACCTGAAAATTCAATGATGTCAAAACCAAGGTGCAGTTACTAATCCACCAAACAAAGGTGGTGGAAGAGAGAAAGTAGGCTTATCCATGCATAGTTAGTAATGTTTTGGATATGCTCAACAATTCAATGATGTCAAACAAAGGTGCAGTTTCTATCATGCACTGTGATTTCCTCTATATACATAAAGAACTCTGCTTGAGGGATTAAATGGCTTGTCTTTAGATATTTATCCTCAACATTGTTACATTTTTTTGGCAATAGTTATTTATTCATTATAGATATGGATGTGTGATCAAAGATCCTAAAGCATTAATGTATAGTATAGCTTTATTTTTTATTATTGAGTTGGGAAAGGGGGATGATAAGGATTTAAGAGTGTGTGCTGCCAGACTGGATGCTTAATTTATCTGCTGAATACCTTTATGAGCTCTCCTTCACAGTAGCCCTCGAACTCTGCTCTGCATAAGGAAGCCAAAAAGGGAAACAGGTGAAATGGATACCGTGTATTCAGAAGATAACTTACAAGATAGAAAATGCTGTGGTCAACTCCAACATACACTGCAAGTTCTTTTTGCACTCTGACTGCTTCAACCTGTACAACCATCTGCGCCTTCTTCACTGTTTCATATAACCCTTGCATTCCTCCCATGATTCCCGCCTGATCTTCAAAATCAACTCAACGTCATTTAAGGATATGAACTTCTAATTCGATAAGAGAAATGTCCAAGATTTAGCTGCACTGCAACTTAACACCTTAAAAACATGTAAAACTTTGTTGAACAAATAAAACTTGGATAACTTGCCTTTGAAGGAGCATCATCGCTCTTTTCACCATTATCTTTCTTACCACCAAAGAGGCAGCAAATTTGAAGAGGTTTCTGTTTCACAGTCAACTTCTGGTAAGTAGACTGAGATAGACCACATATGCCAACTGGACTTGTGCTGGTGTTTAATCTGTCTGAACAGATAAATGCGAAAGGGAAACAACAGGAAATGTTACCAAACGAAGCAAATATAGAAAACTAACCTTATGAACAGAGTTCAAGGAGCCAAAAAGGCATTTCTCCAAGGCATGCTGCATAATATATAGTGATTGCTAAACATGCATAACATACAAATAAAATTGGCTAATGAAGATGAGATGGGAATGAATATAAGCTTTAGACAACCTTTTTGGGTTAACAACACACATAAGAGGCAAAATTAAGAATCCCTTCAGAGCAGCAGCAAGTGATGTAATATCTTTAGACTTAATAGTCTAAGAATCCAGCCAAAGCCCAATTATTTAACCACCCTATGAAACTTCACAGACATCACTTAAAAATTAAGGAAATTTGTACCATGAATCAGAGAAAATAGTCCTACTTAGTTTCCACCCACCCCTTCAAAGGCAGCTATCCCGAACTAGGCCCAGTCCATTCTACTATTATCTGCTCTTTCTTCTAAAACTACAAGAAAACATTCATAACAATATCAAGTATGGTACTGCTATATCTAATGGTCCTACCAAATTGGGAGATTTTTAGTTACTGGTCTTAAAATATGTAGTAAAACTTGTCGCATTATCCTTGTGGCCCAGATCATTAACAATAGAACTTATCAAAGTGCCAAGACTAAGCTGCTGGTTGCTGCTACCTTCACCATTTGGAATACTCCATCCCTAACTCTCGTACCAACATTTGCATTCTCGTGAATGCTCGATGCAGAGCACAAAACGTTATTAAGTTTCGACCAAACAAACTTCCTTACACTCCCAACTAAACTCAAAAACCAGAATTATCAAAAGATAACTACGCCAACTCATAAAAGTCAAATGAGACTCTTGATTACAGGTCCTCCAATCGAAGATCATACGATAAGACCCGAATCCACTATTTGAGGAATAAGGGCACAAGATAAAAGATCAGCAAGGCTTTTTTTCACTATTTAAGAGTTTTCAACCTAACCCAAGATCTCCCATACTTGAGAATTCAATAATATCTTTTGTTTTGCACTCCAAACCAGGAGAATGAAAAGGAAATCAACCCCATTTCCAAAAAATGGCATCAAAATTCTACCAACTAGAAACTGTACGTTCCACCCTTAAAGATAAAAAATTACAAGCCAAGAACAGCATTTCTATGAAACTACTCGTCTTAATAAAAAAATCCTTTATAAGAATTACCTATCTGAATTCTTGTGGCACGCAAAAAAAAAAGAAAAAGAATATCTAAGAAAAAGTAAATTTCGGGAGAGCGGAGAGATTACATATGGAGCCAAAAACCGGCATAGACTTGGCAAGTCGAGATGTGAGCGCACTGGTTGACGCCATTTTTCACACAGAAACACGCACTATGTAGTTGGTTTCACAAATTTTCCTTTTTCTTTTTATTTAGTTTTTATGCTTTTTTATTTGGTCGGTGGGCTCCAGCTCCAAGTCTGCGACCCGCCCGCGTGAATACGGGTCGGCTTTGGATCCGGCTGAATATTTTAGAGATAATACCTATTTTTCACTTGATATGTTTGCAAGAGTCATTTTTATGCATTAATTTTGCACAAAAAATTGTGTGATGCCATATTAAAATTTGTAAGATTGATATGTATTTAAATCAACAATATATTGAATATCATATTTGATAAATATTAATTTATTTATAAATTTTAATCCAATTTCACACAAGATTGTTCATTTATTCAAAGATTATTTCAAAAAAATGTTAGAGCTTCCCTTATTCTCTTCAATCAATACTCATGAGCTTTTAGGGGCGTTTCGATTAATACCACTATCTATCAAATTAACATCTATTAGAGGTTATGACTCAAATCCTAATATTACAAAATACAATTAAAATTATAACTCAAATTCTAATATTGCATAATAAAATTAAAATTATATATAGGTGATTAGATATAGATTCGAATTCGAATGTTCAATCCTTTTTATGATTTATTGAACTTTTATGATTACTATTTACTATAATATTGAGGTAATAGAGTAGTAGATTCCCACAAAATTCAAGATTGGCTTCGTGATTAACAAAGCATGGAAGCTGCTTTCATGAAATTCTTAAAAATAAACGCACAACATATCAAACCTATCATGCACTATAAATTACACTAGTACCCCTGAAAATGTTGGAAGCCCCCCAAAACCAAGCCCCGCGAAGAAGTAGTATTAGTAATAATAATAATAATAAAATAAAATAAGTAAATATTTACTCTTTTCGTGCACTACAATGGTTCTATTAGTGGATTGCACCAGTTTTAATACACAATTGAAAGAAGAAAAAGGTTATTACAGGAAAAAAAAATAATTAATATAATATTATGATAAAATTTCTAAAAATAAATTTAATAGAAGAATAAAAAATAAAAATATAACTATTTTAGTAGATAAATAGAATACATAAATAAGAATGAAACTGGATTTTCCGTCGTGAGATTTCGTATTGGCCAATGGTCATGTCGCTGGCAAAATGGGGATGTGTGTGAAACTTGACGTTTTCCTTAAAAGGACATTTGTGAAGACTCACGGTCACGGAGGGCAAAGAGGTAGTTTTGACCCGGATGGGGGCCAGTGGCGCATCAGTCACACCATCAAAGCGCCAGCACAAAGACCAGAAGCCTTAAAACAAGGCGTCTCTCTCTCTCTTTTCTCTCTCATGCTATTGCTACACAACAACCTCAACAGCACACCAGGAAAATAGCATCTCTCTCTCACATGCTGCTTTTTCAAGCATGTTCTCTCTCTAGAATCCACCGATACTCATATACTCATTCATTCCCCCTTCCTTTCTCTCTCCTCTTAGTATGTATATACATTGTGTTCCTACGTCGTCTCATTCACGTAGCAGTATTCTAGAGAGAGAGAGTCAGGAATTTCTTCATTTCGAACGTTTTCCCACAATAAACCAGAGACCCACATCAAACAGCACCAAAATAAAAGAAGGGAGAGAAAAGTGTGTGTGCCACAATTACCCTTCTGCAACCCAACCCCCCAAAAAACCCCATCTTCATCATCAACTTCACTGCCTTCCCAAGCAACTATGTTTTTTAATTTTGCCCGAGTTATGTGGGCTTTTTCGGCCTTTGCTTCGGTCCGAGTTCTTTTTTCCACAGAGGAAAGAAAAGAACCTTCCCACCTCCCCCCCCCCCCACCCCCCCTCTCTCTCCCTCTCTATCTCCCCATTCTATCTTTTATTTATCTTCATACAAGGCCCCTTTCTTTATTACTCGCCCATCACTCTTCCGTGTTGACATCTATCACCATATGTTCATTTTCTTGTTTTCCTCGTTTACATCTTTTCACAGCTAACCCTACGCAGGCATATATACATACAATACGCATATATCCCGTCTAATCTTCTGCAAGATCACAGCTTTTGAAAAGGGGTCTTCTTTGATTTTTAAGTTAATGTAAAAGAAGATAAAAGGAGAGATTATGGATCCAACGACGCCGTATGGCGTTGCTGCGAGAGAGGATGGTAGGGCTAGGCAGAAGTATCAGACTCTTATGCAGGACTATCACGACTTGCAAAAGGTATTTTTTTTTTTTGTGATTTTGATTCTTCTGTTTTGAATTTGGGGGATCTGAGGTCTTATTTGCTCATTTTGTTTGATGGGCTGCTGTTTTATGTGTAATTTGCTTGGATATTAACCTTTGGATTTGAACTAATTGTTTTGTATGGATTGATTAATTAATTGATGTTGTTGTTGGAGTTCTTACACAAGAAATTGCTGGTGTTTGTTAATTCATGTTGGCTGATTGTTCATTAACCTAATATGAGTTCATATCTTTTTCTTTGGATTCTGTTTAGGAATTCTTTTGTCATATCTATTTGGTTTCCCTTAAAAAACAGGCCTTCAGGGTTACTTAACTTTTATCATGTGTGCAGTAGTGCTCATTTCCGTGGTTGCTCAGATTATAATGATTAATGACTTACAGCAAGATGTGTGTCTTTTCATGATTCTTAGCTAAAAATGATGCGAATAGAAGGTGCATGTGTGTACTTGGAAGTTTCGGCTTGTTACTCCGATAGTTAGTCCCAGCATTGCTTGGTTGTCTCGCTGTAAATAATGTAAAGATGTGCTGTTGTTCAACAGGAAGTTGATGTTATGACTAGCAGATTAGAGGCGGGGAAGCAGAGGAAGATGGTTCTTGCTGCTGAAGTTCGGTATGCAATACTCTTGCTTCTTACTCTAATAACGAATATGAAGATTGTGTGGTTTACCTTTCTCTAGATTGTATCTTCCGTGAATACCGTTGCTGTTAATTGTTCTGTAAGTGAGATATGTCGTGAGCATTGTCAGTAAGTATGAAGTAACTTTCTCAGCATATTATGTTTTACTAGGTGTTCTGGTACTTCATTTTTATTTGAATGGTCGTGGATTAATATATGGAATTTGGGTTGTATTTCAATCTCTATTTACAAATACACGTTAAGTTTCTGATACTATAATGAATTTCATTCGTGGATCATTATCAAGATTGTGTGTGCAGTGGCGATGGATAGTCGCATTCCTCAGTATAATTTGTCTATAGATACAACTGATGTTAAAGTGCACAGTTATCCTGTTACCCTAATCATCTTTTAATGTAATCCACAGGTTTCTGCGGAAAAGATTTAATTACTTGGTGAAAGCGAAGACTAAGAATTCGTCACAGAAAGAAAAACTAGGACAGTCACCAAATCTGCATAAGCAAACTAAGCAGACTGAGAGACTTGGTAGAAAAGCCACTCTTCGTATTTTACCCCCAATTCCAGAAGTTAGACCGAAGAAGAAACAGTATGTTAGTAAAGAAGTAGCTTTGTGTGGTACATCTCCAGTCGGGAAGCATCATAGGAAAATGTTTGATGGTGGAAAAGAATCTACTCAGCGTATTTCGACTATGATTCCTGATTTGAGCCACAAAGTAAGAATAGACACCAGGAAAGTTAATTTGATGCGGAGCGCGGCTCCATTTTTTGACTTGAACAAGAAAGGAAGAATGTATGCAAATGATACAGCTCCGAGCAATGCATCCGCAGCTTTTGATTTGAATCAAGATGATAGTTCTAGTGTGAGAGAATCGTCATTGCCCAGCTGTGCACCTATCTTTGACTTGAATGAAATCTCGGTAGGAAGCTATCACAAGTGATTACTTAGATTTCTATAAATTTCATGCATTCTAATATTCTATCTACACTCAACAGATGGGTGACGAGGATTCCCAGACTAATGCTGAAGTGGTGAAGTATGAAGAAAACAGGAGAAGTTTAATAAGACATCCAAACAATGAAGTACAGAACGACTTGATGCTGCCCATATGTAGAAATGCTGGTGAAGGGCAGTCTCGTGTGGGGAAAAGGAAGATCTCGTGGCAGGATCCAGTAGCATTGAGAGTTTGAAGCGCCTTTTTCGTATGCTAGAGGCTAACCGAGCATTAAGGTAAGTAGAGAACTTGCTCAGCCTGTGTGGTGGCTTTCATTTGCCATGACTTTGCGCGTTTTCTGGGATAAATACTTAGTAATACTTAAAAGCACTGCCCGAAATGACCAAACTAGATCCATATCTTCTATTTGCTCGATTTATGTAAAAAAGAAAAGTGTATGGACTTGTTTATATAGCGCTAGAGTTCAGATCCATTTAAATCATATCCCTTGAGAGATTCGTCTCTAGAGATTAATGTATCAACCTGTGTTTATTTCTTCTGTGAAGTAAGTAGAGTCAATCTAGTTTTGTGAAGAGAATATGTAGAGCTTCTCAGCAATGGGTGATATAACTTGAGAAAGTGTATTCATATGTTGAGTGAAGCACCAAAAACTAGTGTGGGATCGTCTCATGGGGTCGAGATTGTGTGAGATGGTACTTATATTTGGATCCAGAATCATGACTTTTGGTATCTTTGTAATTTAGTTGGCTTATGGATTCGGATAACGGTACCATGTTATGGACCTTGAGACGGTATCATACAAGACTCCGGATGAAATTAAATTAGTCAGTTGATGATGAAACCTAATGGGGCTTGATCAGATTGAATTTGATGATTTATTTTCATCGCTCTCTGATTTGCGAGGGCTACAGAAAACAATAATAGTGGATTAGTGGTTCAATGGTAGCTTTTTATGCAAGTTAAATTTATTCAACGAAAATACGAGGGGTGCAATCCAAAAATAGAAACAAGCAAGATCACAAATCTGATCTCCCATATTAGCAAGAAGTGGTAGGATCTAAATTGAAAATCCATAACTAAAATTCTTGATTATCTCCACTAAATCTGCGTCACTTGTTACCCAATTCTTAAATGCCATTTCATTTTTATGAAGCCAAATAGTTCCAAGAAACACAAATCCACAAAGCTTTCCAAATTTATGAAATTCTTTTCTTCCTTGCAAGCCCTATCCCTATGTATTCAAAGTAACAAATTGGATTGGCATGACCAATATAGTCGAGCTCAGACCAATTGTAGCAACTCAGTCAGATTTTGTATATGAATATGCATGAGAAAAATAAATACCCCATAGTTTTGCATTCAGAAAAGCAAAAAAGACACCTATTGCCATTGTACGGGCAAAGCACACCTCTTTTTGAGAGATTATAACGTATTAGAATCTTATTCATAAGAAGTTTCCAACAAAATACAGTTGCTTTGTTTCGGGCGATTTTGCACCGAATGTTCTTCAGAGCTCGATGGGTCATGCTTCTTGGTTTGCTTTCTTTTCTATTTCTTTGTACACCGATCTTGAGGAATAAATTTCGTGTCTTTCAATCTTCCACTTCCATCCATCATTTTTATTTTGAATTAGCTTGAACCTTCAATAAAAAACAAATAAGAAATAACATTTTTCTCCCAGTCAAAATATTACATGTAATAATGAGAATTGAAAAATGTTATATTAAAAAAATCGATAAAAATATTACATGTGTTAGTATATAATAAAAAAACTAATTTTAAAAATAGTTAAACAAAGGAAACCAAAATTTTCTTGTACCAATAAATTATGTATCTTTCTGCCTTCCATTGTCAACCATGCTCAATAATAATAATAAAGAAAAAAACAAACAAGAAATAATATTTTTCTCCCAATCAAAATATTGCATGTAATAATGAGGATGGAAGAATGTTAGGTAAACAAAATCAATCAAAAAATTGCATATATTAGTATATAATAAAAAAATAAATTTAAAAATAGCTAAACAAAAGAAACAAAAATTTAGAAATTGTCTGGCTTTGGGTTTGACGATTCAAACACCAGATTGATAGTGCTCTTAATTTTATTTCAAGCCCCTAACTTACAGATAATTCCAAATAGGGATGTCTGATTAAATTAGTTCGGTCTGGTTCCGACTCGGGATAGGGGGAATCAAAACCAACGGTTCCACAGTTTAACTGCTGGGTTTTCGCTTGTGCAAGCTAGGGTGGTAGGTTCGGGCGTAGGGTCTAAAACTTGGCAGTGAAACCAGTGGTTTCTGCACCAAAAGCAACAGTTTTACCATAAAATCGGTGGAAATAATATTTTTTTTAAAAATATAATTCAAATTCAAAATTTTTCCATTCATTTTTATCTATGAATATTCACTCATTATCCTCATTCCAACTCACTCCTTTTGTGTTAATAAAAATTCTCACTTCTCTAAGAATACTTGGTCAAACACATTCCAAATATTATTGCAGTATCAACAAGTTTAGTAACTGCCCCAAATATCCAGCTGGAGCCTGGAATATGCTTGACCAAGTATTTTCAAAGAACTTAGATGTGTTGTTATATAATTTTCAAAGAACTGTAATTTGTTTATTATTGATCTACTTAGGACATCCATAGCGGAGGCCGAGCTCTCACATTTCTCTTACATTATTCATGGGTTCCAGAACCACTTTTTCCTTAACATTTGACCCCTTGCATTAGAGGTTCAGCCTTAACTTTCTCCTACAGTATTCATCTCTTATTTTTTTTTAATTATTTCATAATTCATGTAGTTTTCAATTTCGTAATTTAAATTTAATTTTTGTTAAAATAAATTGAATATTATAATTAAAGTCAAATCAAAAATAATAAAACAAAAATATCAAGAAAAAACAAATAAAAAAATGGAAAAATTAAATATGCTTCTAGTGGGTTTCGAACCCAGATGAATGGTGTGAAAGTTGCCACTATTACCCTTACACCATGTGTATTTAATGGATACATTTAGTTATATAATAGAATTAAAAAAATTAAAAAAAGTAAAAAGAAAAAAGAAAAGAAGGAATTTTACCCAAGCAACTCGCTCGCCCTTGCCTGCGGGAAGAGCCGACGGCTTACCGCTCTGCAGCGGTGGTAAGCCAAAGGCCAACAGCGGGCGACTCGCACTTCAGCCCCTGTTGTTGTTGCTCTTATATTCGTCTTCGATTTTAAATTTGAATAAACTTGAAAATAATAATAATAATAATAATAAATAAATAAATAAATAAATAAATAAACCATCAAAATCGGAAACCGTAACCTACGAAAATCGGCTAGAAACTGGTGGTTCGGAACCGGAACCGGCGATTTCCGGTTCCAAACCGAAACCATATTTTTTGCCCACAATTCGGTTACGGTTTCAGATGCTCTTGGAATCAGAGCCGACGGTTCCGAAACCGTGGACATCCCTAGTTCCAAACGCCAATAAAACTCCAAAATAAAACTATTAATAACTAACAATTCACGAGTTTGATTACCAAAATAACCTAGTATTTACTAGTTGCTCCAGACTATGCACGGGCAAAATTAAAAATTTAAAGTGTTCGAATAAATTTTTAATGTCCTATATGATCATATGATTCATATAAATGTATTTGGTAAGTACAATGAAATCTTTGTAATTGGATATCTAAATTTGGGACCACTAACATAAAATTTAATGCATGTAAAGGTTGCAATAAATATAATGTATCATTTAAAATTTGACAAACATTATATGGAATTGGGAACAAATTAATTTTCATGCTTAGATGGGAATTGATATGGTATTTTTTTGGTAAGTTATAGAGATATCATATATGGTCATAAAGAGTGCTATTTTAAAATTTTAATCAAAACAATTTCATAATATAGAGTTAATGATCTAATTTATCTCAATCTTTAGTAATTATATCATCTTTATCCCAATTTTTAAATTTTGTCAATTCAATTAGCAATTGTATCACAATCTTTTCAATTTATCAATTTTATCATCAACTTTCCAACTTGTATCAATTTTATCAATCATCTTTAGATAACTATTTCTAAAAAATAAGAATTAAAGTGAAATATGAAAATCCTCTATTTCAACTTATTTCTCGGAGCGTAATAATAGGTTATCATCTGATAGGTCGTGTGACAACTCAACCGTTGAAGTGAAATTTTGATGATAAAATTGGTACTAGTTGAAAAAATTAGGATATAATTGATAAAATGAAAAGGTTGGGATAAGTTGATACAATTGCTAAAGGTTGAAATAAAATTGACAAATTTTTAAGAATGAGATAAAATTGAAAAAATTATTAAAGATCGGAATAAATTTGATCATTAACATTAATATATTACTATATACTTTTATTTTTGTACGTAAGACATCTGAACTTTTCTTAATTATACAAAATATAATCCGACTTTTCCTAAACATTGATATATGAGTCTTATTATAAGAAGTTTCACACAAAATTTACGTGATGAATGAAGATGGATTAGTTATTGTATAGCATGTGTTCATAAATCATAAATATATCATACCGTCTTAGGGACCAAACTTTGTCGTATAGTGCCTAAGCTAATATCAATTATATTTGTTGAATTCATATAATTCAGCTGGCGTCTGATTGGTGGACTTCAATTTTCTGTTAATAAATAAATAGATAAAGTTTAGGTTATGATAATTTAATAGTTTAGTAATAGTACAGAATACTTTTTAAGGTATGTGTCATTTTAGATAAATTAGCTATAATATAAAGTGTAGATAAAAGGACCTTGAAATAATTCATAATTGGGATGTGCGGGTGCGGCAATTATTATACAGCTGTCGGTTGTGGGTGTGATATTTTCTCTCTCTAGAGTCAAATATGTAAACATAAATTAATATACGCTCTCTACTGCATTAAAATATCTAAGTGAGAGAGAGCTGGATAGATCAGGAGAAACCATCGAACATGTCGGGCAGATGCGAACTCTTCTGTGCGATTGTGCTCGCGATCTTAATCCCACCTCTCGGTGTTTGTCTCCGCCATGGCTGCTGCACTGTAAGCTCCCTCTTTCGCATAAACAAATTAAAAAATCGACCTTTTTTTAATTCACGATTGACTTTTTTTTCTCTGCTTTCGCAGGCTGAGTTCTTCATCTGCTTGCTTTTGACTATATTGGGATACATTCCTGGAATCATCTACGCTCTCTACGCTATTATCTTCATCGATCAAGAGCGATTCCGTCGGGATTACTATCAGCAGCTTGAGTAGTGTAATCTGCTCCTCTTTGCCCAAGTTTGTCTTTGTGATTTTCGATGTTGAAATATTATGTTTTGTGATTTGATAATGTGATTGTTGATCCGACTCCCAGGGTGTGAAGTCGAATTGATTGATGAAATTAGGGCTTTCTTCCCATTTTGTTGATGTTCTTGTGTTGTTGATTTTAGCATCTTTGGTTTGATCATTTTGCTAATTCAATAAGCGGATGCTAAATTGAGTTTATTTAAAACAAATCTAGCTGCAGCATTTTCGATATATGTATAATTGTGCTTAAGTAATTCAGATCTACATGAACATGAATGAAACCTTCCAATATTGGGTATTTGAACAAGCAATTTAAATGAGTAAAAAAAAAAGTAACTCGCAAGGAAAATATCTTGGAATAAAATTAAATTACGATCTCACAAAATTAGCAAAATTTAACATGACGAAATAAACAATTTGAAAAAAACTACTACAAAACAAGAGGACTCTCGAATCCATCATTCTCGAGCAATTATGGCCTCTGATTAGCCACAATGCGCAACCAAAATCTCTTTCTGATAAAACTAAACTTTTCCTCTCTATTAATACAATATTACGACCTCAAGAAAAATATACAGCCAACCAACATCACCTGTTCTTCGCTGTCTCAGTTGGCAGCCGGAAGCACCAAGCGAGCGTGAGAGAGCATATTTCATCTATGAGGTTACAAGTCGCGTTGCTCTAGAACAGGCTCTCACAGGCGGCAACATCAGACGCCTGCGCATCCAGCAACTGCTTTCCAGCCGGGTCGTAGCTTACAGTCTTCATAACAGCAGCGAAGACGGCCTTTTGGAAGTAGTCGTCACCCACCTTTGCCACGATCTCCCTCACAACCTTGAAGTCCAGTGCCCCTGCCAAGACAAGTTTGCCAATAATCTCACCAAAATTAGCCGGAGCTTTTGGTAAATCAATGGCGAGATCTTCCAGTAGCGCTGCATAGCTGAGACACCCTGTTCCAATGTCCTCCGCATTAACAACCTTCTTTTCAAACAAGTAGTCCACGAGTTTGGAAGCTGGTTCGACACAGGGGGGTGCTTTCTCCAATCCCAGTGATATAACTTCCTTGACAAATTCAGAATGATAAGCAGGGGACTTCAGTTCTAGAACACATTCCAATGCTTCATCGAGAAGTCTGATACT
>JAYDZE010173669.1:0-21721 GCA_034509125.1 Monilaria moniliformis | reverse complement strand
ATGCAGATATATGTGTTTCTCACATCATGAAAGAAGTTGATTAATTTCTCTTTATGATGATATGCTTATGGCTTTATGGGCTAGCTCCTTTATTGTTTCTCTCTCTGTGTGTGCGTGTACGTGTGCGTGTGTGTGTGTGCAGTTTGAAGTGAGAAAAGAAGATAATTTCAAGATTTCATAGAAGCTTATATGTATATATATATATATGGATCTTTGTCTTTGACATGAATCTCTAACATCTCTCTCTCTCATGGACAGCTTCTTGTGCATCCCTCATAGCATATTTGTGTGTGTGTATGTGTGTGTTTCTTCATCGATACATGGTTTGACCTTTTTTCTTCACAACGTGATTTTTTAAAGTGGTGTATAGGTTATGGAAAATGGAGAATTTTTCGATGAGATCTTTGATCTCAAGCCAATTTTCCCAGAGATCTACTCAAATGGAAGAAACATCAAACCCCAAATTTCCAACAACAACAATTCTTCATCAAATTCCACTGCAGCAGTCCCCAATTTAATCTCCTTTGAGAGCTCAAATTCACCACAAATGGATCAAAACACCACAAATCTCGACACCAGTGACTACTCTCTAACCTCAGAAATCATAAACTTCTCTTCTTCTGCAAAGGATGATAATTCCAGCAGCAACGACGAATACTATCCTCACTCAGCAAAAAGGAGCAATTCTGCAGCTCCAAGAACCCCCTCACAAGCCATGGATCACGTCGTTGCCGAGAGAAAGAGGAGAGAGAATCTAAGCCAACTCTTCATCAGCCTCTCTAAAGTCGTGCCGGGCCTCAAAAAGGTTGGATTTTGTCAGCCTACCAACAATTTTTAGGTCGAGCCCGTTACACAAAACTAACTTATTTATAGACCCATATGAATCTTTTATGTGATTTTGGCGTGTGATGAAGTTGGATTTTATCGTGTACTAACACCTTTTAGGTCGAGTCTGTTTCACAAAACTAACTTATCTACAGAACCATATGAATCTTAAATGTGATTTTGGTATTTTTATTTTTGTGAGTGATGAAGTTGGATTTTGTCGCATACTAATTCTTTTTAAGTCGAACCCTTTTGCATAAAACTAACTTATTTACAGACCCATATGATTCTTTATGTGATTTTTATTTTTTTATATTTTTATGTGTGTAAAAAAAGTTGGACAAGGCTTCTCTACTTGAAGATGGGATCAACTATGTGAAAGCTATGCAAGAACGAGTGCGTGTGTTGGAGGAAGAAGAGGAGAGAAGAACTAGAGGAAGCTCCATAGATGCAGCTGCAGTGAAAGAGGATTCATCAGCATCATCATCGTACAGCGGCGAATCGGACGGTCCAGAAATTCAAGCAAGAATTTCGGACAAGCATGTCTTGATCAAGATTTTCTGCAAGAAGAAGATGGGGTTGATGTCAAGAATCCCAAGTGAAATGATGGAGATGCATCTCAATGTTGTGGACATGAGAATCATGCCTTTTGGTGGGACTGCTCTTGATATCACTATTCTTGCTGAGGTACTTCTCTATACTTTTACTATATTTCGGTGTTACGTTTCGTATTTTATTTCATCAGTGCATGTCACGATAAACTTTATCATTTTATTAGGAAGAAATTAATGTAAATTGATGTTAGTGAGTGTGTCGTGTTAATTAGTAAGAAATTAAATTTGAACATGCTTAGTTATTGAGTTCGAGTCCAAACACAAGTAATGTGATCGAAGCAAATTATGGAATTTAAAATTAATGGTGTGCAAGGAAATTAATCATTTTAGCCAATCAAAATTATAAAAAAGTATGCATATATGCCATCAAATTAATTAGTAGTTCACTCATATATTGCATTGGTTATTATGTATATCTGAAATTGATCAATCGGTAGAATCTGTCAAACCAATTGAAGCTTGAAATTGGATTAATTAATTAATTATTTGTGTAATAAATCTGAAATGCAACACTGTCTTTTTAAATGTATTTTTGTGACATTCAATACGTGAATGTAAATTTATAATATCACAATAGTGTATGAAAGTGAAGCATTCAATGGAATTGCTATATATGATTAATGAAATAATTTATGTCAACTGTCCGTCGGTAAAATCCGTCGGTAAACTCCGCTTTTTTTTAGTATATATATATATATATATATATATATGTGTGTGTGTGTGTGTGTGTGTCTCAAAATGTTGTATATCTTCAATTTAATTTGCTTATTATTTATGCAGATGCAGAGAGAATTCGAGGAGGGCACAGCCAAATACATTGTGGAACACTTGCATACCCTATTTCTGATCTGAATTTGCCAGACTACATTAATTTACAAGACAGCAACAGTCTATCTAACTTTCTGACTTTGAATGATATTTAAATTTTTATTTCGATAAAATGTATATTACTTACTAGAAAGAGTGTTTGCGAGCCGAAAATTAGGCAAATAACAATTTTATATATATATGCAACATGAATGATAATTAAAAAAATCGTGTAGAAATTAGCATCGCTAGGAGCTGTTGCGTGGCGATCGGGGGCTGTGAGAGAGAGATGGGTAATGAGAGAGAAAAAATTAGAGGATGAGTGAGATAATCTAGAGTACATACGGATATGATGGTTGTCGGTAGAAACAGCGTTAGTGTTGAAAGAACCGGCAGTGTCGAGGAGGCAGCAAGGGCGTCGTTGGCAATAAGTGCGAGAGAGAGATGATGAGAGGGATACAAACAGAGAAAAAGCGTGAGATAGAGTGGGGCGGAAGAGACAACTGCGAATGCGACAGTGACGACAAGGTATTGTCGTGCGGAGAGAGAAAGTAGGGAGTTAGGGATTCAAACCATTACTAATTCACGAGGTAAAAATACGATGGGTAAAAACGAACAAAATTTTAACTTCCCAAAGATACCACCCTTTGGAGTATAACGAGGTTTGACCTCTAATTACAATTAACGAACATGAATTTGCCATACTATCTTTTTCTTTATTTTCAATAAAAAAAAAATCCTCCTTTTTTTATAAAACTAATATCATTTGAACTCTTAATCTTTTTTCATAAAATGAGTCTATATTTGTAAAATAAGTGAGTGAATCTTTAGATCTTCATGTCAAAAGTAATGCAAATAAATCAAGGAACTTAGACAGGAAGCAAAGTGAGTTCTCCGTTTTGCCTTGTTGGTTGTTTTTTGTGTTTGGTGTTGTCTGTGTTTTTTTTTTTCTTCGTGTCTACTGCTGTGCGTCAGAGATGGTTTCTGTGTTGATTGGTTGTAGTCTCGGCATGTGTTGGGGAGCACCCCTATTTTCCTTGCGTTGCGTGCTGTCTATGTGTTTTGTTGTGACTGTCTCTCCTGTCATGTTTGAATCTCGTAAGTCCGGTTATTGGCTGGTCTTCTTTTCCGTCGTCTGGTTTTGTCAGCCTTCAGATGTGGGCGTGTTTGACTTCTTGAATCCTTGTTCACCATCTTGGATAGTTTGAAGCAATTTTCTTCATTCCAAAAATAAAAATAAAAATCAACAAATCATGAGATGCATCATATATACTATCATTTACAAGCAATCGATATTTCACGATCAAGGGTGTAATACTATTTGTAGTAGCGGTCCTTATATATCGTATTAACAATCGAAATATGGTCGAAAGAAAAAATCTCTATTTGAGAGGGCTTCTTCCTATACCTATGAATTCCATTGGACCCAGAAATGATACCTTGGAAGAATCGGTTGGGTCTTCCAATATCAATAGGTTGATTGTTTCGCTCCTGTATCTTCCAAAAGGAAAAAAGATCTCTGAGAGTTGTTTCCTGAATCCGAAGGAGAGACGAAACACCTTTAATCAAAGTATGCATCCTTAAAATTGTACTATATATCCACATATCATAAATAAACTTAATTAACTATATACAATTATATTTAAGTTGAAAAACATGACTTATATTATATCAACGTCTTCTCCCTCTTACGCATTCAAGATTTCTGTACTTTTATTATAAGTTTCATGATTCATCTCATAATTATATTACTTGAAAATGCATTAATAGTATTATATCTTAGCTAGTGAGAGATTTGATTCCTTTGTTTTGTTGCCTTAATATCTAGTAAACTATATCCTGGGCCTCTTTCTCGAGCTCGTGCTATACCATTTCCAGCTAACGACATTGGTATTCATACGTAGACTTGTTAGGTAACATACATATAATTAATTAATAATACAATTATTTTAACTTCCTCAACTTGCATAGCTATCTTCTTATTGATCCAAGTTAATTAGAAAATTATGTCAAGTAATTAATATAAATCATATTGTCAACTAGAAGAGATTGTCAATATCCTCGCATTTCATCATTCATATTAAAAAAATATGGATTAATTATGTAATGATTAGGCCAGCAAAATTTCAATCCTTATTTCTATTTTTTTCAATTTTCTTTGCATTGGATGCTATCATTTTTCCTAAACGGAATATTTAATTTATTAACATAATTTATTAAGCCTTAGCCCTCAAATACACGCAATTATATAACTTTTTTTTGAGTTCCCTGGCTACAACTGGAGATTATCTAATTTTATACTTTTTTCCAGTTTCGGATAATTAATATCATGATGCGAGGTGATGGTATGTGGTACCGGACATAATGGGTATAATTTTTCCCAGAGAGAGAGAGAGAGTGTAAAATCACAATGAATTAATTTCTGAACTTTAAATAGAAAAGAAAAATTGGTTTCACTTTTGATAATTAAAGTGATCTCCTAGTTTATTAATTAATTCGTACATTTATGCAATACAAGCTTTACTCATTCGTTTAGCCAACTTATTTGATAAGTTCGACAGTTATTTGAGCAATGAAAGATAGTCTTGATTTGATTCCTTTATTTGTTGCCAAATCTAGTAAACTATAGTCTCCTCGTTTGCCCCAAAAATGTATGAGTCTACGAACATCTTACTCATGATATTAAATAGTTTGAGCAACAATTATTTAACATTCTCCAATTATCTAAACTACTGATTAATTGTAGCAGCTATATATATGTCACCAAATTATGGAATATAATACTAGTTTGCCTAAATAAATATGTTTGTTCATTACTTTAGGCAATTTTTAATTAGAGTTATAAGATTATTAAGATCCATATTACATCATCCGGAAAAAATTAGAAAAAAAGATCATTTTATTTTTTTTGTTCGAATTATTTAAAAATAAAATAAAGTAGTTGATAATTTTACTAGATTGTAAACATTTACCTTCTGCATGTAATAGAGAAGTTAAACATAAGCCAATCATATTTTTCACACCAGAATATATATGTTAGATAACGTGCGTGGAATTGTCTAGTTGTCACCTCGACCAATACGATACCTTTTCATTTGATTCCACGTCCAAAAACAATAACTAAACAAGATGGTTGACTCCCCACCGCAAATTAACCAATCAGCCTCTACCGAACCCTAATTTTGTTACAACCATGAAACTTCAGTTACAAAATTACTTTTGAAACCTTCCCTCTATCAAAATTATTTGATATTTTCCTTTATATTATTATTAATGTTATTACCCTAATCATTCTAGAGAGATGTTTTTTTATAATTTTTTATTTAATTTTCGTTGTTGACATTTTTACCTTTTTTTTTTCTTTCTGTATATCACCTATATCAATCCATAAATATTAGTATAATCAATGTGATCATAATATCTGTATATCACCTATATCCATCCATAAACATTAGTATAATCAATGTGATCATATGTCAACCTTAATGATAGAACATATGGAATTGAATGAATTAATGATTTCGGCGAATTAATTTCATATTCCTTTTTCCCTTTCTTCACAATTATTATTAATATTATTATAACTATCAATATAAGTAGAAATTACATACTCCAATATTCAAACCAAAAATTCACATCAACCCGTTGAATTAATTTGCATTTAATATATATATATATATATATATATCTCCGACCGATAATTTAATCTGTCCGAAGCTCACTCACTGGTGCGCATCTCACCGAAGAGAGAGATAGAGAGAGAGATCCTCGTGAGTAGACAAGAAGAACTTTGAAAGCTTGTATTAATTTCGAGGTAAATTTCATTTAATTTGAGAGATGAATTACTTATATTAAAATTTTTATATTTTAGTAAAAATAATATATAAATTTAAAATTTTGTAATTTGGCATGAGTTTATTAACTCTGTTCTCCTGAGTTTGATGAAAATCTGAAGATATTATTATTATTGGAAAGCTTTGAATTGTAATTTGTAGTTTTTTTATTAGTGCCCGCAAAATTGGGTTTTGCTCGCAAAAAGGGCGAGAAAATGATCTGAAAGTTGTTATTACAAAATTTTATTTTTCATTTTTGTTGAATTTGGATTCCTACAACTTGTATTATTAGAAATGTATCTTCAAGAGCTTTCCAACGATATCTTCAAATTCAGAAAACTAAGCAGTAGCCAACGAAATTCATAATCATGTTGATTTTCAAGGAAAATAAAAGATTATGAGTTTTTTGACAAAAGAAATAGAATTGGTTACCAAAATTTGATAATTTGGTATATTTCATGTAATTTAATTTCTAATTTAATCTTTATTACTTAATTAAAGTGATTAAAATTGAAGATATATTTGTTGATCTAATTTAGGGCTATGGAAATATTGGAAGACGAATTCTTCTATCTCAATCCTTTTCTAGCTGAGATCTACTCCAACTGCAGCGCCACCTCTCACGGCGCCGCCGCCTCCGCCGGTGATCAGCTGAGAATGAGCTCAACGAGCTTAACTAATTCATGGAATTGTCAAGAAACAATGAATATGCCGAGTTCTTCAACAATTGCTGCTGCTGTGGAAGCTCCACAATTGATTTCTTTTGAGAAGGAGAGATTTCCGCCGTTTTCTCCGACAAGTGCAGATTATCGAAGTGCAGATTGTAATAATAACCTAACGCCGCAAATCATAAGCTTCTCGTCTTCTTCTAAAGGAGATGGTGAGTTTGGTAAGAGAGAGAGGGTTTCGACAGCGGCGCGAACGCCGTTGCAAGCCCAGGATCATCTCATGTCGGAGAGAAAACGGCGTGAGGATTTACGCCAGCTCTTCATCGCTCTTTCTAAAGTTGTGCCAGGATTGAAGAAGGTAATTAATTAAATTAATAATACTACTTTTTTTTTCTTCAAAGTATTAATTTTTGGGGACAAGAAAAGTTTCTTGTTCATTTGTTTTATTGCATGTCCTCTAAATGGCAGAAATGTTTTTTTAACCTAATTTAGTAATTTGGATAATCAGCCGAGAAAAAGACAGCCTAATAGGGTAACCTTTATTCTTTAAGTTGCAAAATCTAAAATTCAAACCTCATCGTTATTCATCTAACAAGTAAAAAAAAAAGTAATTTGAATTTTCAGAAGTTCGAAAATTGACGTAATTAAAAAGAAAAAAGAAATAAAGGATTTATATACAGTAACTTTTCTTATCTATACATATATGATCAAAAATCGAGTAACCCATTCTCGCGAAGCTCTTTTGGCGCTTACCAATTGTGTTGCACTTCAGAAGTTCGAAAATTAAATAATGGAATTAAAAAGAGAAAATAAATAAATAATGTATATATAAAAAAATTCTTATCAAATTCACTAGTGAATTAATTTCGGTAAATCTTGATTTTATTTAGTTGGACAATCTTTACTCGAAGATGCTATACACCATTTGCAAGAGCTTCAAGAACGAGTTAACGTGCTAGAAAACGAAGCCACGACGCGTTCCATAAGCGCACCGAGAGAAGATAGTGTAAGTGTCCCGTGCGCCGAGGAGCCCTTGAATAGTGGCTGTGAATTAGTACCCGCGGAAATTAGGGCAAGAGTTAGGGAGAGGCATGTCCTAATAAAAATGTGTTGCAAGAGACAAATGGGGTTGATGTCAAGAATTCCATGTGAAATGGAAAGGTTACATCTAAATGTGGCAGACATTAGAATCATGCCGTTTGGAGAAGCAGCTGTAGATGTCACAATTCTTGCTGAGGTAATTTCTATATTTATAATTTTTCATTTTTATAAATTAATTAGTTAATTTATACATTTTACTTGAAATATATGATCATATCATGGGTAAAAAGATTAATGACGAAGTAAATTAATTAACGATTATCAAGAACCCTAGTATTGCAAATGGTGCTACTTTTTCTTTAATAATCAAGATCTTAGTCATCAATTATAGAATTCGATCTTTTTTATATAAATAATGCTAATTAAATCCATTATTTTATTCCTGACTCCAATTTCCAGAAATAACACAGTATTTATCCGAATTTGTTATTTTACATGATTTTTGAAACGTTACAATTATAACACTAATTTTTAATACAACATCCTTAATTTTTAGGGATGAAACTACGTCTTTTCATCATATACCGCTACATATGGACAAACTTATAAGCAACAATTGTAGATACTGTAATTGCAAAAAAAATTAAAAAAATATTTGAATTACAATAGTTTACTAAATCGTGTCTAAACTGTAAATTCAGATAATTGAATAATACATTATTTTCAACAATCTTCCCTTTTAATTTTCTATACTTTCGACACTAGCAATTTACTTTACAGTAAATCAATGCACCCACATTATGACTAGCCATAAACTGATTCAATAAAAAAAAAAATATTTATTATTTTTTGTTTTGTTTTAACATTTATTATTTTTTGTTTTGTTTTAACATTTATTATTTTTGGGCTAAAAGAATCGAACTGATTTCTTTAAAAAAAATCATGTGCGAGCAGCCATAATATAGTTGTTTAAAATCACTGTTTGCTTTATCCCAAATAGTGGGCTTTTCTTATACTTTGAACACTCGATTAAATATGCGTATTAATGATATATGGAAATGCATACAATAAAACTTTATTCAATTTTATCTCCTCTTAAAATTAACCAATCACATATATATATACACGTGATTTTAACCATCCATTTTGAATTCAATTGATTAGATTTAGTTTTAGTTATGCATTAAATGCATGGTCTCACCCTAATACATCTCTCTTTATATATATATATATATTGTATAATGCAGATGAGGAGTGAATTCACTGGGACAGTGAAGGACGTTGTTGACCACCTGCAAGCTGTTGTTGGATAAATTTAAGGAAGAAGAAGAAGACAAACATATGACACTAATTACATATTAGCCGTCGGTTTTTGCTTGCATCGATACTAAGATAAAACATGACACCAAATGAAGCAAAACACCAATTTACTGATATCTCGGCCCATCGGTTTTTGCTTACATCGATACACTAATTACATATTACCCATCTTTCATTCATTTACCTGTAACATGTACCAGTCAGCATATGTAACAGGTGGTCTCACTCATATTGTAACAAAAGTTGGAGCATGCAATTTATTTGGCATTTTGGCTCCATTTTGTATCTTGAATGCAAATTTCCAAAGACAAGACAGTACTGGAGCTGCAAAAATTTAGCTTCTTGGATAAACTTCAGGCATCGAAAACTGTGAACACCTTTTAACAGGCTTTTTCAGCGACACAGCTTCTTGGAGAAGCTTTTGCTATTTGAAGTTGTGACTATCTCATTAACTTAACTATTAGTAGATCCTACAAATATCCACCTTTACACAGAGGTGGTATTTGTTCTTTTGCAAACCCTACACCCAATATCGGTTCTCTTATCGACAACATGAGTAATCAACCGGAATCATCCGATTCGTAAGTGTTCCTTCACATTTCAGATCTCGCGCAATATTTATTGATTGTATTACAGTGATGTATTTTTGCACAAGCATTTTGCTTAACTTGATTATTATTCTCTATTTTTCATTTTTTATTCTTGTTCTTGTTTTTTATTGAATTTTGACCATGATGTGCAGTAAGGGAACAAAGAGGGATTTTAGCACTGCGATCTTGGAGTGGAAAAAGGCGCCGAATCGGCTGGTGGTGGACGAGGCTGTTAATGATGATAATTCAGTGGTGTCTCTTCACCCTGAGACGATGGAGAAGCTCCAGCTTCTCCGCGGAGACACCATCTTAATCGAGGTTCTATTTCATGGCCAACTTCTCTGCTTAATTTACCTGACGAATAGGTTATATTTTGACACAGTTTTGGTGATTATATTGGCTGTATCTTTTTTCACTATTACACGGCCCCTAAACTGTCCAGAATTGCTTACATAGGTTATTACTCCCAACTAATATCTGGTTGTTTCTTTACCGAGTGCTAGTTAAGCCTTTATCTGCTGGGATTTCTGTTGTAGTTATTTCTGTTTTCTTGTGTGTGATTTTGTACTTATAAAAGAACTTGGGGGTTAGTGCAATGCTATGGACTATGTTGCCTGGGTATCTCATTGGTTTGCTTGTATGTTTTGTGTAGCTCATCTGCTTGTGGATTATTAATGTAACTCATCGTTGATGTAGGGTAAGGAAAGAAAGGATACAGTGTGCATTGCCCTTGCTGATGATACCTGTGATGAACCAAAGATCCGAATGAACAAGGTTGTCAGGAATACCCTCGGGGTTAGTCTTGGTGATGTGGTCTCTGTGCATCAGTGTGCTGATGTGAAGTATGGGAAGCGTGTCCACATACTTCCCATTGATGACACCGTTGAAGGGGTTACTGGAAATCCCATTGATGCCCACCTAAAGCGTAAGTTCTCTTTCCTTTAGATTTACTTGCCTTTTTTCTCTTTTGGCACGTTCACGTTTCTGAGGTTTAATCGTACCAGGATACTAGAATGTGTATAACTTTCTGGTATATTCAGACTTCAGTTGTTTCTAATTGAGTGTGAGTTAGAGTGAGGCATATACTTGGCCTTGAGTTTTTCACATTCTCAACTGCATCATAAACGATTTCATATCATGTAATGACCCTATAGTTTTTGCAGCTAAAAAAATGAAGAAAGAAGACAACATTGATGAAGATTTCAAAGAAATAGGTATTAAATTCTGGTTTGAGTTTTAGTTTTTGCTTACTTGGATGATATAGGTTAATTGAAACAGTTAATGTCAGTTATATAGAGGTTGTGTCATTGAGAGTATCAGTAGAAAGAATGGCATTATAATATCAGTTTGTAAATAGAGCTTAGATTCCATGAATACCTATATCCTCCTTGTTGTGGCAGATCTAGAGATAAAGAAAGAGTGCAAGCGGGATGAAGATCAACACGGAGGTATCTATTTCAAATAGTCTAGTTTGTAACAGTAATTTGAGTTTTATTTTTTGTTTGGTTGGATGAAAAGGTTTCTATATCCTCATTATTGGGTGATATTGATGTTGGTGACTTGCAGATCCTCCTTTGATAAACTGCACTAAATTTCCGTTAGCAAGGTTAAAGATATTGATCGAGGTATTCCATAACCATGTGAAGAAAAAAATAGACGAAGGACAGACGTATAATATCCGTTTTACTGGAAAAGAATGGGATAAGATTTTAGATTCCTTCTACGAGCGTGACACAGGTGACAGAGATGTCACAGTGCAGCAGCTGCGAGCCAAAATCACCACGCTCAAAAGTGATAAAACAAGGTCGGCAGATATGGTATGATCTTTCTCATTTATAATGATTTTAAGTTATGCCCCTTGAGCTAGTTTTTGTATCTTCCATATTTGATTCTCGTTTTGCATCTTGACGCAGTTTGCTATTCATGAGAATGAGCCAGAATTATGGGCCATGTGGGAAATCTGCCACCATTACACTAGACGCACTCGCGCGCGATTAACGACAGAACCCGCGAGCGAGAAAGCAGAATCTTCTGCCTCGGTTGGATCATCCCGAGCCCACTTCACAAAGGCAAGTCCTTCCGAGAAGAATGTAATGGCGGCTGGACAATCCCAAAACAAGGCCTCGATCTTAAATTTGACCAGAGAGGATGAACACCTTGTGAGGCAAGCTGCACAAATATTGAACCGCTTGAATTTAGATCCCGCGACGTATGTAAAAGCTGTCAACCTATTCCTCTCAAATTTTCCTGTTTTAATATTTTTCGTTCACTCTGAGCCTGATAAGTTCAGAAAGATGTTACTTTTCAGCCAATTGGGTTTACCTCTAGATGAAACATAGTTAAATGGGCCTAATGGATAGATGGGCCCATTCTTCACATGGAGCATTCCATTTTGTGTAATCCATGATTTTTGTATAATGAAAATATGATTTTCTTTTTCTCAATAACTTGTTTGATTGAAATGTCCTAATAGTAATGTGTATTTAGATAATAATTATCTTTTTTTATGAGTCATGTTTAATCTTGAAAATATCATAATTCACATTGGTTCCTAATTCTCACGACTTAATTGATTCTTATATGATTCAATTCTTATCTACGTAGGAATTTATTGGCACTTTCGAATGTTCATATAGTATAATCCAATTTCAATATTTATATATATACGACCATTTGCACATCTCTCTCTCTCACACACACTAAGGAACCCACCCCACATTTCATAGCATACCTCGAGAGAGGAATTAATTTAAGTGCAGCAAAACTAATAGTGTTTTCTTCTTATTTTTTCATTCATGCTATTAATATTTCAAAGTTGACCCGGCCACTGCATTAGTTTATTTTGTTTTTCTTTCATTTTTCAATAGTATATAAATGTTCCATTTATTTTTAAATAATTATTTACTCATTTCATTCATATTTTAATAATTTTAAAGGGATAAGGTCATTCCTAATTTTATTTTATTTTTCCTTTCATTAATACTTTCTCCATCTCTAAGACGGAGGGAGTAATATGTAAAATTTTCGGTGTTCAAACGAGAGCAAAAGAGATACAGTCAATGCATTTTTTTTTAATTTAAAACCTCAGTTGGACCTCCAACCGCGTCTCACTCTTGTCAAAAACATAATCCAACCGAGGTTGGACCTCCAGCCGCGGCTCGATGCTCTAATTTAAAGAAGGGAAACCTTATCTCATTTCAAATATCATCCGCCCCGTCCTCATTCAGCAGCCACCACCAACATAGCCCAACCGCCGAGCGAGCGGACTTCCACCCATCCGCGGCCAGAATCACCATCGTTTGCTTGGCGAACATTACACGGTAACTGAGAAAGTTCTGGAACAAATTGTGCGGTTACCATGCATGCTGTGCTGGTTGATCGTGATGTTATACTGCTAGTGGTTAACGAAATCATGTAAGATGACATTGAGAATAATGTGATAGACCAACCAAATATCTCATAAGAAATTCCTGATGCATTTTTGCCTAACTGAATCGGTGATGGTTAGAGCCTTAAGAGGCACAGGCCATGCCATACAGGTCCGGTTCATAGAAGACTCATTCTTTGATCTTGTCCTATATTAGTTGTCTTCATAGTTGCTCACATGTTCGAGAATCGCAGGAGGATGAATTCGCCAATCTGATCCTCAATTTCATATCGCACAATCGGATAGGCCCTCATGGAGTTGTGGTCAGTACTTGCAAAATAGATTTGGAGCATTCTAGTAATCATTGTCATGTGTTGTCTTACCCTCATTCCATTTAGCTATTGAGTGCTGCAACGCATGTTATCACAACTTTTTTTATGTGCCCTTGAAATTCTTGTTTCAGATCCCGGGACTTCGCCGTCCATCACAACAGAAAGTCGAGCATTGAAGTAATCAAAGACAGAGCAATGACATTAATTTACAGAACTAGGGTTTGTTGTAAGTGAACTATATTAGTTTATTATGTTTGGAATTTTCCAGATTTGGGAAGTGGTTGAAACATGCAAAGTGTACTGATGCAGACGCAGTGATACTATAAAGCAAAAACCCCTCAGATTTCGCTGATAACATCTGCATGCTGCTGTCCATGCCATCAAAATATAACAATAATTGCGGTAAAAAGATAATTCATTAAACCAGAATAACAGATAGGCATAAAACATAACGTACTCGTATTATTTCCATCTGACAAAAACTATTACCTCTTACAAGAGGGACTTCAAACTACGGGCTTGGGTGAATAACAAAAAATAGTCCAAAGAATTATTTATTAGAGAGTAGTATTGTGTTTTTTTTGCTACTCAAAAGGTAAATTGTGCCTCAACTGCAAAAAGACATAAGTACATGCTGCGTGCTTAAGCTGTGGACTCCTTCAGGTATGCGATGAGATCTGCACGGTCCTGCGGCTTCTTCAATCCTGGGAAAACCATCTTTGTGCCGGGAATATACTGCAAGAACAGGATGAAAGCAACGATATGGGAAACAAAGATGACTTAAGTAGACTACGAGAAGGGCAATGTTTAGTCAGAAGGAAAGATGAGGTTTAGAAAAAGCATTCTTTTTTGGCCTTAATTTGCTTAGCTAAATTGATGATGCATCAGTCAAACACTTTCTCTAACTCACCATGTATGACAGAGTAGGAAATCCCAAGTGATGATATGAATTGCAAGGTGCATTATTAAAGTCACATAATGCGAAAAAATATGAGTACACAGATCATGCTGCCCTTTTTCTTTACCACTTGATGCCATCAGTCAGAAGAAGATGGCAACGATTCAAGAAATATTGAGTCTTATAGAAATAAAGTAACATTTTTTACCATGAAAGTTTGTCCTGAGCAATCTAATAAGTAATGTCATAGGATTATGTTAACAAGGAAACCAATGAAAAGATATGCTTTGGACATCCTAATAAGAACTCCCAAACAACATCTCAAAGTAATGAACTCGTCAATTTTCGAAACAAACTCACCTTCTTGGGATTCAACAAGTAATCATACAGAGTCTTTTCTTCCCAAATCACAGCCATGTTTTTGTTAGCAGCAGAGTACGAGTAACCAGCTGTTGTTCCAGACTGCCTCCCAAAGAGACCATTTAGGTTAGGTCCTGTAAATTCAAGCCTTTTAATTCCAGTCCAAAGAAAACAAATGATCCAAAAGCAGAAATGCACTTGTTCACTCTTTGCTCAAAAACTTCCATGGTAAATTCACCTCATGAAAACTTATGTCAAGTGTCGCACAACATAAACCAGCCTCATATAGGTGTATCTAATAAATGCACAAAGACCAGAGTCAAACAACAATGTCATCAATAAACACCGAGGTACAGAAAGATGCATACCATTCAGATTCTTATTCATGCTAGCTCAACCCCAAAGCTATGAGTACCAGTTTGGTCCATAACAACCTGCCAGGAGGAAACAACCAACTCATTAGAAACAACGAAACTAAAAATGTGAGGATGAGTTTGTTAAAAAATTATACCATAATATTGTTTGGCTAGAGACTAGATTCAAGAGAATATAAATCTTACTAGAAAAGCTAGGAGATAATGGCGGCTGAGCTAAACCAGTAGGCATAGTGCTAGGTTCAGGTTGAGGTGGCGCAGTCTCTGAAACATGTGGAGGCAGATTGCTCGGAGGCACTGATCCACTCTTCTGCATTGAAGGTCTGGACAAACCGGAGCTAGAAGGAGTAGAAATCTCAAAATGACCAA
Source organism: Monilaria moniliformis (assembly GCA_034509125.1). Classification (NCBI taxonomy): domain Eukaryota; kingdom Viridiplantae; phylum Streptophyta; class Magnoliopsida; order Caryophyllales; family Aizoaceae; genus Monilaria; species Monilaria moniliformis. The sequence continues at coordinate 6,323 of JAYDZE010173669.1, read as the reverse complement.
AATTAGGAGGTTGAGCAGGTGCACCATGAGGGCTCAGACGATTATGGTGATGTTTGTGTAAGGAAAGCAGATTGGCTGGTAGAGGCAGTTCTGCCATGGCAGGGGCATCAAAAAGCATGGTAGCTGGTGATAGAGCTTCTCTTTTCAACATTTTGTGACGTACATTAGCGTCAGTGAAGGATAATAAAGAACACAAAAGAAGCAACTGTTTTAGGAGACACCAACGAGCCTCCAGTAGTAACCCTGTAATTCACATTGCAAATAGAAGCACATACCATAAGATTTTCTGGAACAACAGATTCAATTCCACATATTTGGGGTCAAAATACCATTTCAAAGAATTTAACAGCATTGTCGCTATTCGAAATCACATGACAAATAGGAGATCGAAACTTAAGCCCTAAATCCCTCTTTCGCTAACAATTATTCTAACTAGAATAATTCTTTTCCCTCAAAGGAAAGATCACTACCATATGTACTCCACCAGTAACACCCATTACATTAATTGAAATAGTGATTAGTCCAATATAAGTAAATACCATAAAATCTAACACAAGCCACCAAAAATACCCAAATTTTTGCTTCCTGTGACTCCCCTATTTACATGTACGGGGAAATGACATGCCATTAATAGAAAAACAAAAATACGATAAATCCGTAAATGCATAAGAATTCACTAAAACAGCACAAAATACAGCATTTCTACACCCTCACACTAGATACTCACAGCTGCCCTGGACGAAAAACCGCAAATTGTAGAACTGCAACATCACCGACAAAATCTGAACCGTTCAGATCTACAAACTCGTCACAAAACCGATGCAACGGCTAGGTTTCACCCAGAGTCAAGCCCCAAAACTACGAGCAGAATTCGCAGCCGCCGCCCACCGAGTGAACATCGAACAGCCGGGAAGCTCGCCACACACTCAGTCCGAACTCGTAACTCAGCGAGCTCCTCATCTCTCACCTCCAAACACACGAAACCGGTATAAAGGTAAAGGCAGAGAGACAGAGAGTGAGAAGGAAATCTAGAGAGAGAAAATCGGAGAATGATTCGAGTATATGTAATGATTGTGGCGCGCGTGTATCTTTCGTCGGCTTCACTCAGATATCAGTGCTAAATAAATCTGTTGAGGATATGCGCACGGTAAGGTGGAGCTCCGATACGAGTGGTATGGTAGTGGTATATTATTATATTTATCTAACGTGCGCCAATGACGGAAAATTGTCTTCGGCCAACATTGGACGTCAGTCACGTCAAATTGATTACTTGCTGCCGCGGCCCACCGTTAGTAACCGTGGTCCTAATTCGGACATCCACCGTTAGATGGGCATCCACAATGAGCCATCACATTTTCCTTTTAATATTCATATGCTCCACAATAACTTTTTTTTAAAAAAATTTACTCCGATAGAGAATTTTTCCTTATACTATTCATATTCTTTTTATTCTTCAATATTTCATATGATTTTTAATTTTATTTCAAATTTGAAAATTAAAAAGTAAATCAATCAAAGAGAAAAAAATAACAAAAAATGAAAATGAAATTGAAAAACACGAAAAAAATGAAAATTTACAAAGGTCAACACAAATTATATAAGAAATATATAAAAAAAACTATTTTTGCATCATCCTACGTCAGCGGGCCGAAAGCCTTACCTGTGGGAAGAGTCGTCGACCCTTGAATGTTGCAGTGGCGGGATTTTGGTTGAAAGGAGGAGAAAGAAGGGGCGGCGCGCTTGCAAGCCGCTATTGCTCACGCCCTTAGAGAGGGGTATATAAAAATATATTTGATGCACTGTGATTCCAACTCATTTTAGCATTATCTAGTGATTATTTTTTCGTCTCATGCTCTCATCTACATGTTTAGTTCTCATTTTCATACTATATATGATGATAAAAGTTTAATGTATAACTATTTTACAGCTAAAAATTATAAAAGTGGTGAAAATTTAGATCCAAATATATATTTGATGACATTTTATATTCGTAAGTTTATTAAGTATGAATGTTGACTTGTGTTGAGAATTTTAAATTGTAAAATGATATCAGTATAACATTCTTTAGTATCAATTGAAAAAATGTATGAGAAAAATAAGAAATGAGAAATAAACCGATATTCGTATTGACATAATATTATGTATGCAGGTGAAAAATTGGTCAAAGTTATGAAAGGGAAATTGTGTACAATTTCATGAAAGGATGTGTACCAGCACAATGTAAATGGTGAATATAGGAGACTTACGTGAAAGTAAAGTATGACTTATCTTGGTCTCATTTTTTGTTTTTTTTTTTCTAGATTATTATATGCATATTACTACCTTATCCTGTCTTTTAATTTTTTGGAAATCTTTTGTTATTAAATGTATATAATATGGTAAAATGTATATATATATATAGGTTATCGCGCTTCTTAAGTAACTTATGGGATTCACTCAAATTATGAACACTATACATATTCGTTATATTAAAGGTAATCGAGGGCTCGGGAACAAGGGGTAAATAAAGATATATAACTTTAGTGAACTACTAGATAGACCCCGGCGTCTGTCAGCTCGGCTAGCTTGTTACAGTATATTGTATGGTTTTTTAGCATAATAGTTGACGTTGGTTTGACACTCATGAATAAAAAATTTACCACATTTTCTTTGGTTCGATCTTGGCTTAAATTTAAGGTGGTTTAAGCTCAATCTCGACTCAAATTTGCAATATTTTGTTGAGTCTAATCTTTGACTCAAATTTAAGGTGGTTTCCGTTCCGTTCAATTATTTGCGACATTTTGTTGGGTCTGATCTTAATTTAGATTTAAAATGATTTGAGCTCAATATAGACTCAAACTTAGGAGACTATAAATCTTTTATTTTATTTTTTTTGTTAAAAATACTTAATTTTAAAATTTGCACAGTGCCCATATTGTCTTAGCTCTACCCAGAACTACATGTCAAGTATTATTCAAATAACTTTAGTAATATAGTATATATATTATGGAGGGATATCACATAATTAGTTTCTGAATCTTATATTTACTTGTCTCCAATAGAACACTCAAACAGTGCAAGCAGTAAACTATAAGGTTTATGGTTTGAACACCATGACCTCCACTCTCAAAGTACAAATATAAAATAAAATAAAATAACAAGAATCCTAGCTTTACTTGGTTGTACGCACATGTTAGGATAAACCTGAAACTCGTTATTAGCTCGAATTTAAAGGATAGATCTCGTTATATATATGTATCTTAATCTCACTCCACATGGTGTTAATCATTGTTTATCTGCCCCAACTTACCACATGAGGCGGTTCAGTATCGCATGAGAGAGATAGAGAGAGAGAGAGCCCGTCAATAGATTTGTTTATTTATAGATTAGCCCATATAAAATTGATTATAGGCCTAAGATTAAATGCTTATTTTTTGATTTATTTATTTTGAAGAATTATGTAAAAGAATATTTAACATTCTCTACTAAAAAACTTATTCCTAATATAGCAGGGTATTTTAGTCAATAGATATATCAATTTAATTATGCTCTTATTACACTAGTAGTTTATTTTGTTTGTTGAATTGTTTTAACTTTTAATCATAATCACTATTAATTGTTTGTTTAATATTTGGTTAGTGCTATCTTAGTTGTGCAAATACATATATATATGCATCAATATGATTGTATTACATTGTTAATGGAGACTTAGTCATTCGGTGCAGAGAAAGAAATCTCTTATGAACAATTACTTCGAATAGAAGGAAAATGATGTATTTTTAAAATGTTACCAATAAAACTATATTATGAAGCCCTCCAGAATGCGAAAAATATAACAGAAATGTGGTTTAGGTGACCCTGTTTAAGTTTTTATGTATTTTTAATTAATGTACTTATGTAATTAAAACGATGTTTTAACTTTATTAAATTTAATTTCTATTGCCCCCTGAATGATATTTCTGCTGGCTCCATCACTGGGTGATGTCCTGGCCAAGGTGGTTAAACATAGTACATGAGTGTTGAAGGAGTAACAATTGTAAATTTGTAATGTGAATAGTAAGTTAAAATAGTAATAATTACCAAAGATATACTCACATATATCTTATGGACTACAAAATCTCTCATCGTCCCAAAACTAGATAACGACAAAATGTTTTGGAGAGCTGGCTAGTATAGATCCTTTTTGCACAGTTATTAAATTAAGCAATTCCCACACAAAAATAACTAGAAAGAAACTAAAAAAATGAAATTGCATGAAAACGCGTATCATATGAATCAAAGAATCGGAAAGTTAAGTTACATCTTGGTACTAGGGTTGCTTGCGTGGCTGCTGTTTCTTGGAGCGGCTGAGCCACCGGTGTTTGTGGTGGAGTTGGCGTTGGGAGCATTCATCCCTAGAGTGTTCTTGACCACCTCCGCCGCCCCTTGCGCCATGTTAGCGGCCCCTACCGCTGCTCCCTTGGCCATGTTGACGGCGGTTTGTGCCGCGTCCTTAGCTTGTGCGCTACTCTTAAATATTCAGACCATCGTCGTCGTCCATTTAATAGGAATTGCACAAAGAATTTTAGAAGAAATTATATTGGAAAACGAAAAATGAAATTGGAATGAAATTATCCCAAGATCTTATGCACCTCTTGAAGGAATTTAGTGGATTGGCCTTGGCTATGGATGTCGGAGGGTTGGTCCACGAGGTCCCTCCTCATCTGCGACAACGCCGACGACAAGGTTGTTTAAATTTTGTATTTTATATATATAGAAATATATATTATTGTGTCGTATATTAAATATAATCAAAGCTTAACAAGAATTATCAACCCTAGCACTTATTTGTTAAACAAATACTTTGCATTTGGTATACTTTGATTAAGAGTGTGTGTGGTTGTTCTAAATTAAGGAAGAGGAAGTTAATGGCCAAAGAAAAATATTTGAAGCAGTGAAGTAGCTAAACTTAATATTAATTCGTAAATTGCAGTCGAATAAATCCAAGAATTTATATTGATTTATCTTAATTATGATCATATGATGATAATTAAATATAGTTTGCAAATGTTACCTGCGCCTGATTGGTATCATGTTCAGCGTTGTAAGCGTTGCCGGGATGACCTTGGTTTGCCATTTTTCTTGTTCAAGGGATTGTTTTAGGTTAATTATTTTAAAATCAAAATAATTAGTGGATAAAATGTGGGTGTTGTTTTAGATGAATTTATAGATTTGAAGGCATCTTATTTTTCCAGTAATCCATCTTTGCCTAAGTATGTGCATCAGCTAACACATGCAAATACCACTGGCCTGGTCCTGCCCCTGCCCCATAGGGTTTGGGCAAGAATATTTCAAAGTTAAATATTTCTAAATATAGGCAAAATGTTATTGATTTATACAAAAAGTTTTTATATATAGGATAAGTTTTTAGCTTTTTATCGATTGAGTTGTATTTATTATTTGGGTTATTATTAAAAATAGTCTGAATTTTATAGCCTTATAGCCTGGATTTATAAATATTATTAAATATAATTTATATTTATTTTTGTTGTTCAATTTATAGCCTGACTCAAAACTCAGCCAACTAAAGTGGACATATCTTGCCAGAAAAATGATCTGGCAATAAAAAAAATAGTTACATCATAATGAATCATTCTCCACATTAGCTATTGAAACGTGGTTGTTGCATTTAACAGTTGAGATTTTAATTTTGTTTAAGTGTTGGGTAGTTGACGATTCATTTTGTTGAATTCTTCCCCAAAACATTTGAAGATCTCTTCATTCTTAAACTTAACCCTAATTTCTCATTTTCCCACTCATCCTCCTTCTTCAAGCTCCCATCACGCGACGTCGCGTGGGGAATCATGCCGCCCTTGGATGTCCCCAACAACCCGAAATCAACCTTGTTCCATCCGCTCTAATCCTTGTTGCCTCGGCAGTATCTCTCGCTGATTTCGAGCAGCTCCGACACCGTGCTCCCGCCAAAGAAGAAAGCGGTGGCTGCGTTGCCGCAGATTCATCAACACCCACTTCGAGTCTGCTGACGGAAAGCTCCCAAGTACTGCCCCTTTGCATTTGCCGAAATCGATCACTTTGTTATGCGCCGAAGTTGCTAATGCTCGCAAACTGCCGGCTGTGGCGTTTCGATGGGAAATTCTAGAAGACATCGACAAAACGAAGTTGAATCCAGAGTTAGAGGCTTTGCGAGGGAAATGAGTGTTGCTTAGTATCTGATGCGTATTCTAAAGCAAATAAATCAATGCAAATTATCACTATCAAGTATAAAAATAACCCTAAGAATACCTAAAACCCGCAAGAGAACGGTGTCTAAGTAGTAATTAGGGGTCGATCCCACAAGGAGTTAA
>JAYDZE010173558.1:0-21722 GCA_034509125.1 Monilaria moniliformis | reverse complement strand
GGTTCGGTTTTTCGGATAATTCGGTTCGGTTCGGTTTTAATTTTAAAAAAAATTCGGTTTTTCGGTTCGGTTCGGTTCGGTTTTAATTTTAAACCGAACCGAAAACCGAATGCTCACCCCTATTTCTAGGTACGTAGCTAGTAGCCTTTTATGTCTCAAATGATACTAGTATTATGTAGGAAAAAAATTGACTTAATTCCAAAATTTTATATAAAATAATAAAATAAAAATTAGTCCTAATGCATAGTATTTCTTAATGTTGGTCCATGGTTTCAAAAATTTATTACTCCATCCAAATTAACCTTACAATAACTCAAAGATCAATTTCTACGAGTGGTAAATCTATATTCCATCGATGGAATTCATAAATTGATAGCAAAAAAATTATGCACAAATCTCAATTTTACACTAATTGACGGTTCCAAGATAAACAATTGTTAATTGTAGTACCCAACATTCACCGATTCGCAATTTTCTGCATTGAAAAATTAAAGGACTATCAATTAGAATCTCACAATTTAGTAATTAGTATATTATATAGATCACTTTCCTACAACAAAGAACACAAATTAACTATAATAAATATATAATAACATATATACATATAAACGTATTGGCGCCCAAAACAATTTGGTGTTACCATATACCTTTTACTGTCTACACATTAAAATATGTGTGACATTATTGTATAGGTCAAAATTTGTAAGACAATATCTATATTCGGATATCTGTGGTATATTTACAAATTTTATTTGTGTTCAATTATTTTTAAATTCGATCAATTTAAACATCGTATTAGGAATCTTGATTTCTAAAACAATCTTACCCATACCTCTTGAAATTTTGTACGATCAAATTTCTGAAGGGGGGGTATACTTTTATTTGGGTTTTTTTTTTTAAATTTTTTTGTTTGTCAAAAATAAAATAAAAAATAAAAGTGAAACTTCATATTAAACTATTAAAGTACAAATGTGAACCCCCTCAGAAAAAAAAGTACAATTGTGAACGTGTGGGATAACTTCCTTTATGGTTCTATTTGTGCACACGGTTATTTAATTAAGTTACGTGCAATTACAAACTACTATGCAAACTCGATTATTTAAGATCCAAATATGAATGTTTGTTTTCTTGAGATGATTAATTAAGATTTATTTAGGCATATAATCGTTGACAATTTTGCTAAGCTCGCCCACCTAAATCACTTACTTAAGTATTACAACTCAAAAGGGTCTCGAAATTTGAAGGTCCTTTTGCACATGAATGGGTGATTAACCCTAGAAAAATTAGCCTTGAGTTTTACTGCTACTTTTTGGTGTTAGATGTTTAGTTCGAGATTAAGTAGTGATTTTACCAATAACAATTTATTGGGTAGTCTAATGTTAGGCTGCTTTATGGGTCAGAATTCGTAAAATGAATTAAGATTCGAACTCAATGAAATCAGATACTTATAAATTATGAACATATTATTGAATACATATTTGGATTCAGATCTCGATCAGTATAGTCTCACGGAAGTTCTCTTTCATCCTTTTATTTTAAATATAAACAAAGTGTGATTGGGTTTGGCAGCTATTTAAATACGATTGAGGATAGTGGGTACTAGCTACTAGGGATGGTAATGAGTCGGATTTTCGTGGACTTGTCTTTACCAAACCTTGGCAGGGCAGGATATGTTTGGGTAAGTATTAAATGGGTTTGAAATGGATTTGGGTAATTAAAAAAGTTATAAGAAAAATTAAGAGTGACTTTTTTGTATAATATTACTTGTTAACAAGTTATTAATTATTGTTTAACTTAAATATTAGAAAATACAAAAATATATATAATTTGAGATGTTGTATATTTAGCCAAAACGAGCCTTAATGAAATTATGGAGACATTTGAGGTTATAAGAAAAAATGCCGCATTAAACAAAACAAGCCAAATATATATACATCGTATAATTTACATTAGATGCAAACAGAATTATTTTATTCAAAACTACCTCACACATACGTATGTATTCATATCGTAGCTCAAGATGCAAAAACTACTCCACAAGCTCAACTGCCATGTAGCCCTTGTCGATCGACGCCTTAACGGCGTCGACGACTAGCTGAGTCTTCCTACTTATAGTAGGCCACTTCTTCTCCGATTTCGATCCATGGTCTCTAATCTTGGTCACCAAAGAGGCAAACTCCTTCACCATTAGGGCTTCTTGAGGGAGGTCAGCCTGAACAACACGCTCTGTTGGCTCGGGCTCGATCTCTATCGATAGAGGGGCGAATTTAGTGTTAGCATTGACATGGAATGCTCCAATGTTCTCTTGAAATGGTATTATAAAGTCGTGGAGACGAAAGAATCCATTGACACCAAGAACGCTCATCTCCATGGTCAAATTGCTTAGGAACGAGCAATAAAAGGTTGCCACTTCACCATCGGGGAAGAGCAGGGATGCCCCACAAGATAAGATCACCCCTGCTTCGTTGAACTCTGCATCTTTGAAAGCAGTAACGGTCTTTGGGAGGCGGTAGTCAGCCGCCCAAAGACTCGCCCGGATGCAATACCAGCCGGCGTCCCCTAGGGCGCCTAGGGCGTCAAGATTCGGCTTTACACGAATGTCGTTTTCGAGGAAATCTTTGCCACCACAATTGTATGAGCAAATGCTATGTATCTGTTAATAGACTAAGAGATGTCTCATTATTGATATATGGTGGAGGTATAAAAATATAAACGAGCTAAAATGAGTCCACATTTCACATATATATACATATGAAAAAGTAAATACTAGTCATATGGTATATGATTCGGTTGCAATATGATTATTTATTTATAAGTGAGATGCATTAAATTCCCACCGGATGCTAAATGATTATTTTAATTACATCAAAACTACTAAAGATTGCAACTCAAAATGAGACTTAATCAATGGAGCGCATTAGGCCATCCTTAACCCATCCCCAAAAAAACCAGGCACAACTTAATTTTCAGCCGCCACGTCATTATTTTACTTTTCAGCCACAAAACCATTAACCCAGCCCCAAAATTTCAGCCCCAAATCAGCCACAACTCATTTCTTATCATTTTATCATTTTTTAATTATCTTCAATTTTATATTTATAAACTTACACGATTTAATTAATATTAAAAGTTAAGAACAAAATATATAAGACAATTAATATCTTACAAGAAAGGGGAGAAGGCAAGAGTTTCCTTGATGATATATATATATATAAATATATATAGGTCGAGCTGCTCGTATAAAATCGACTATTAGTCTATTACACATGAGCGGAATTTTTCTAGAGCGAAGCTATTAGTCTATTACACATGAGCGGAATTTTTCTAGAGCGAAGCCAGAGTTGTGATGCTATTAAACAACATAGAATCTTGATATAGTTGCATATAATATACATCTTAAAGGTGCCGCCGCATTGTGATGGACCACCATTATCGCAGCCGTGGTGCGGCCGCCACAGCCGGGCGTTCAGCCGCTCCATTTATGGATATATACAAAATTAAAGTATATGATACAGATTCTTTTTAATTAAATATTTAAACGAACAATTCAATAAATTCAACAAAACTATCACTTCATTTGGTTGATGTATAGAATTTTTGGTGCTGATATTTTTTTAGTTCAATTTGATCCAAATTAGTAAAACCAGAACTATTCATAATCCTAAGATACGTCATTTTTAGTACATATTTTTAAGTTTTTAACTCAATTCAGCAAAGGAAGCATAAATCAATTTCGAAAAAAAATTAGGCCAACTTATTAATAAGCTTCATTTCCAATTAATAATTTGTAAGTCATTTATATAAGGGCGTCTGTAATTCTCTAAAAAAAATATCTCACCGCTTTGAGGCAGCCGAACCGCCGTTGGTCGGCTAGAAACGCCTCCATCTCCGCCGTGCGCGGGTGGTGCATCCACATGGTAGCATCCATGTATTGCACCCCACCGGACTCACACGCTGCCAGAATCTCATCCAGCTCGGCGGCGCTCAGCGCCACCGGCTTCTCCAGCAGCACGTGCTTCCTCCTCCGCGCCGCCGCCACGGCCCAGCGGTGGTGCAGGCTCGTCGGCAGAGGTATGTATACGGCGTCGACGTCGGGGTCGTCCAGCACGGCGTCGTAGGACCCGTACGCCTTGGCAGCGGCGGGGAAGCCGTTTTCCTCGGCGAAGGCGGCGGCCTTGGTGGCGGAGCGGCTGCCAACGGCGACGATGGTGGAGTTGGGGGAGAGGAGGATGGCGCGCGACACCTTGCGCGCTATGTTGGCGCAGCCCACGATGCCGAAGCGCACCGGCGGCGGCGGAGAATCGGTGGCCATTTCTTTGGGGCGGCGGCGGCGATGGTGGCGGCTGGGGTGGTGGCGGATGATGAAAGTTTGAGTTGGATAAATTAAAATAGTGGTCAGTTTCGTTGTCTAGAGTCGTATAATTATTTAGTGGCAAGCGATTTGCATCGATGGTTATGGATAACTATCGGCTGAAGAAAAGAAGAGAAGAGAAGATTGGTGAAAATGTGACAGCTTGCAACTTTTTTGGAATTGACCCTAGTTTTGGTCTATTTTCGTTCGATTTAAAAAAAATGAAATTTTGCCATGATAATATTTTCAATTTATTAACGTTGTTTCATCGGTAATACAATATCATTTTTTAGTACATAACAAAAAAATTTGCTTGAAAAAAATTAGAGAAGTTGTAATTATTAAAAAATCAACTGCATCGGTAAACTACATTATTTTCGATTTTGCCAAATTAACTTTATTTTGGGCAACATGATTTCATAAAACAATCGGACAAATTGAAAATTTATTCATTATCTTTTAAATTTCTAAATTTATGTGACAAATCAAAATTTGACCAAAGTTTATGGTTTCAACAACTAACATTCTTATATGATAACAATTACGAATTCATAATTTGAACGTCTAAGTTTTTCCGTTAATCTCTTTGTTTCTGGCTCCTAAGAATGCGTTTCGAAAAAGAGAAAGGTCGAAATTGTTAGGATTTTTGAATTGTGTTATTGTTTTACTTTTTATATTGAAATGGGATTTGGAATTGTATTTTTTAATCAACTAGTGGTTTTCAAGTTTGATTTCGACTTATTGCTGAATATTGCACTAGTCGAGTATATATATATATATATAATCATTATTTTGTTCATCAGTTTTTAAATTCATGGGACCTGATTTAGTCTTAATTCTGCGATAAAAAAATAGTTCCAAAATTATTACAAGCTCTATATATATAGGGTTTTCTATTTTCTTGGTAGTATTTGTTAATTTTGTTTCTTTTTAAAGTAACATACAAATCAATTTTTTTCTTTTGAGTTGGACATACAAATCAATTGGTTTCCTCACAAGGTGTTGAGAAGTTATGTGTTAGCTTCTTTTATTTATAAATTTTATTTGATTGCTCCCCTTAAAAATAATGTTATTTGCTTATCCGTCTCTTAATTATAAACTTAAATAAGGATCTCATGAATCGACAAGAAAACTAAATCAACCCATATTCGTTGTGTAGAATAACATTACTAGTAAATAATTATACATATAACACACATGCTACAACAAAACACAACCTAAAAATGTAAATGATATTAATGAAGCCTTGATTCTAATACAAACCAGAAATTTACCCAAAAAACAATTATTTGTAAATTTGTGATGTCAAAACAATGGAGTTTAATTTATCTAAGGCAGTTTCCACAGCGGCAAAATCAACATCGAATCCATAGCTCTGACCTGCATACAACACGTAGAAGTAGTCTTTGGGCGAAGGTGGTGGAGGCAACACCTCAGAGATTTCGGGGAAGTCGCCAGACGGCGGCGGAGGCAGACTTTTCGTCCCCGAGTAGTACACGTCGGCAAGAAGCAGCCATATCAGATCAGGGTCGATGGATGCTAGCGCCGCGAGGGCGCTCACGCAGGCGTCTTGAAGGCCCTTGACGCCGCTGCATACCATCCCAACCACGACGCCGCTGACCTTCTTGAGGACCAGTTCCAATGCTGGCGCGCTTCTTTTGCTCCGAGCTAGGTCTGAGATCATGTCGAGGATTGCTACCTGGACTTTCAGGGTTGATAGCTCAGCAGGCGAATCTTCGGAAGATGAGAGGCTCCTCCTGTAAGGGAGTCGGAGGGGGGTCCTTTCTTCCTTGGTACGGGGTTTCTTTTGAAATGGCGACGTGCTTAGGAGTCTCCAGATGTGGACGCCATCGGTGTGGAAGCGACGGGCAAAGAATTCCCCACCGCAGAGTTGCACTACGCTGCTGATTGTGTGGCAGCATCTTCGGATGGCCTGCGGAGCAAGACAGAAACAGAATAAAGAAAGCATATAATGTAATAATAAGGGTTTGGTTCAAATAAAAACTATTTTTAACCTATAAAATTTCAGCCCTTAGATTGTGAAGATCTAAGGACCCAAACTTTTGTAGATTTCCAACATGTTATGAGTTCATTACTTTTCACACTGAATTCATCATTTTCACAATGAAACTGTTCTTTTTCTTAGGCTGCTTACCACTAGATTCTTATTCCGAAAACAGGTAATAAGGAAAGGCCAGATTTTGTTCATTGCAGGAAGTGATCTATTCTCTGAAGCTTCATCCTCAGCAGCACCGAGAGTGTCGAGAAGATGGTACAACGAACATGACTGAATGACTTGTTCGATGGCTTCTTTTGTCTCACTTTCGTGCCTGTAGGCTTCTTCCACTTTGACAAGTGTGGTAATACCATCCTGAAAGAAAATCAAGGTATGAACAACTCAGGAAAACCTTGACAAAAATTTCAGTTGAATTTATTGAAAAATAAAAACCTATAGTCTGATTTTCAAAACTTATAGGGGCAAAAATATCAGGTAGAACTTAGTAAAAATGTGGAAATGAAAGTGACCTCAACTACATCCAGTGCTGTCAAGCATGCTGCTGCGTCAGCTGAAGCAATTAGTGGAGTAACAGCAACAATACATGACCCTGCAATAGATCCAACTATACGCCGATATCTTTTTGAATCGTTAAATTTAAATACGACAGACTCCCATTCCTCCTCTTGAATGTTAGCCTCAATGGCGCATCTTCCCTCGTCTATTTCTGGGAAAAAATTGGACAAAGGTGAGTGAGCCAAGTTTCCTGTTAACTGCAAAAACAAATATCGAACATCATCTGTTTTGGTGCTCCGGAAACAGCTTAGAGTTAGCTCTTCCTTAAGGATTGTGAGTAATCTAATAGAAGAGAGAGACTAGAAAAGCAGTCAAACTGCTGGATCTGTATCTAGAGTTGGAATTCCTGTTATCTTTATAACCTTCTCACTCTTTCTCAAATTTATATTTGCTACACATTGCATGTGGGCGCTCATGCAGGATTATTGATGTGTTTCGCTAACTCACTGACTGTCCTCTCTTTCTGTCGCCATGCGTCCTTGCCTTTGAAGCGGCCCTCCTGAAGCCCTTCCACCCATCTTTCGCTGTATACCTGGATGTCTCGTCCATCGCCCACTCTCCATCTGAAACCTCGTTCCACCAAATCTTTGCTGCTAATAATTGATTTCCAGATATATGAGTCATGTGCTTTTGTCTCGACCACGAGCAGACTAGCTCTTTTACCATACCTCCCATTGAACACCCTTGAGACTAGCGATGTAGGATATTGAAGCAACCACAATTGTTTAGCAAGTAGAGCCTTATTGAAACATTTCAGATCTCGGAAGCCCAGGCCACCTTGCTCCTTCGGTCTACACAACTCCCTCCATTGCGCCCAGTGCACTCTCCTTCCTGTCCGCTCGATCCCCCCACCAGAAATCAGCACATATGTAAGTCATGACATAGGCCGTCCGGTATCTTGAAACACTGCATGGCGTATGTAGGCAAGGCTTGTAGCACCGCCTTGATCAAGATTTATTTCCCTCCCGCTGAGAACTCTCTCTGGTTCCATGCCATTATTTTCTTCTGAACATGTTATTGAATACATGCTTGGATTCAGATGTTGATCTGTATAGTCTCATGTGAGATCTATATATAAAAGTTTATTATGGAATTTGATTGTGTTTTTTTTTCCTTAAAAATTTTCATCCTTTTATATAAAATATAAAAAAGTGTGACTGGGTTTGCCAGCTATTTAAATACGATTGAGGATAGTGGGTACTAGCTACTAGGGATGGTAATGAGTCGGGTTTTCGTGGACTTGTCGTTACCAAACCTTAGCAGGACATGTTTGGGTAAGTATTAAATGGGTTTGAGATGGATTTGGATAATTAAAAAAACTTATAAGAAAAATTAAGAGTAACTTTTTTTGTATAATATTACTTGTTAACAAGTTATTAATTATTGTTTAACTTAAATATTAGAAAATACAGAAATATATATGTATTATAATTTGAGGTGTTGTATATTTAACCAAAATGAGCCTTAATGAAATTATGGAGACATTTGAGGGCAATATCGTCATAAAACTATTGATTATATGGTTTTTCCAAGTTATTTCGATTGTCATTCTTACTGGGCTTCAAATTCAGTACTAACATCTAAATGGACTGGATTGGTATTTCTTTTTCTCTTGAGACAACACTGGATTCATATATTGAAATGGAGGTTATATATCTTTGATTAATTTATGAATTTTTTATACAACCAAGAAAATAAAATATATTTCACCTATTGCATGGTTTCATTGATAAATTTGTTAGGTTATAAGAAAAAAAATGCCGCATTAAACAAAACAAGCCAAATATATATACATTGTATAATTTACATTAGATGCAAACAGAATTATTTTATTCAAAACTACCTCACACATACTCACACATACGTATGTATTCATATCGTAGCTCAAGATGCAAAAACTACTCCACAAGCTCAATTGCCATGTAGCCCTTGTCGATCGACGCCTTAACGGCGTCGACGACTAGCTGAGTCTTCCTACTTATAGTAGGCCACTTCTTCTCCGATTTCGATCCATGGTCTCTAATCTTGGTCACCAAAGAGGCAAACTCCTTCACCATTAGGGCTTCTTGAGGGAGGTCAGCCTGAACAACACGCTCTGTTGGCTCGGGCTCGATCTCTATCGATAGAGGGGCGAATTTAGTGTTAGCATTGACATGGAATGCTCCAATGTTCTCTTGAAATGGTATTATAAAGTCGTGGAGACGAAAGAATCCATTGACACCAAGAACGCTCATCTCCATGGTCAAATTGCTTAGGAACGAGCAATAAAAGGTTGCCACTTCACCATCGGGGAAGAGCAGGGATGCCCCACAAGATAAGATCACCCCTGCTTCGTTGAACTCTGCATCTTTGAAAGCAGTAACGGTCTTTGGGAGGCGGTAGTCAGCCGCCCAAAGACTCGCCCGGATGCAATACCAGCCGGCGTCCCCTAGGGCGCCTAGGGCGTCAAGATTCGGCTTTACACGAATGTCGTTTTCGAGGAAATCTTTGCCACCACAATTGTATGAGCAAATGCTATGTATCTGTTAATAGACTAAGAGATGTCTCATTATTGATATATGGTGGAGGTATAAAAATATAAACGAGCTAAAATGAGTCCACATTTCACATATATATACATATGAAAAAGTAAATACTAGTCATATGGTATATGATTCGGTTGCAATATGATTATTTATTTATAAGTGAGATGCATTAAATTCCCACCGGATGCTAAATGATTATTTTAATTACATCAAAACTACTAAAGATTGCAACTCAAAATGAGACTTAATCAATGGAGCGCATTAGGCCATCCTTAACCCATCCCCAAAAAAACCAGGCACAACTTAATTTTCAGCCGCCACGTCATTATTTTACTTTTCAGCCACAAAACCATTAACCCAGCCCCAAAATTTCAGCCCCAAATCAGCCACAACTCATTTCTTATCATTTTATCATTTTTTAATTATCTTCAATTTTATATTTATAAACTTACACGATTTAATTAATATTAAAAGTTAAGAACAAAATATATAAGACAATTAATATCTTACAAGAAAGGGGAGAAGGCAAGAGTTTCCTTGATGATATATATATATATAAATATATATAGGTCGAGCTGCTCGTATAAAATCGACTATTAGTCTATTACACATGAGCGGAATTTTTCTAGAGCGAAGCTATTAGTCTATTACACATGAGCGGAATTTTTCTAGAGCGAAGCCAGAGTTGTGATGCTATTAAACAACATAGAATCTTGATATAGTTGCATATAATATACATCTTAAAGGTGCCGCCGCATTGTGATGGACCACCATTATCGCAGCCGTGGTGCGGCCGCCACAGCCGGGCGTTCAGCCGCTCCATTTATGGATATATACAAAATTAAAGTATATGATACAGATTCTTTTTAATTAAATATTTAAACGAACAATTCAATAAATTCAACAAAACTATCACTTCATTTGGTTGATGTATAGAATTTTTGGTGCTGATATTTTTTTAGTTCAATTTGATCCAAATTAGTAAAACCAGAACTATTCATAATCCTAAGATACGTCATTTTTAGTACATATTTTTAAGTTTTTAACTCAATTCAGCAAAGGAAGCATAAATCAATTTCGAAAAAAAATTAGGCCAACTTATTAATAAGCTTCATTTCCAATTAATAATTTGTAAGTCATTTATATAAGGGCGTCTGTAATTCTCTAAAAAAAATATCTCACCGCTTTGAGGCAGCCGAACCGCCGTTGGTCGGCTAGAAACGCCTCCATCTCCGCCGTGCGCGGGTGGTGCATCCACATGGTAGCATCCATGTATTGCACCCCACCGGACTCACACGCTGCCAGAATCTCATCCAGCTCGGCGGCGCTCAGCGCCACCGGCTTCTCCAGCAGCACGTGCTTCCTCCTCCGCGCCGCCGCCACGGCCCAGCGGTGGTGCAGGCTCGTCGGCAGAGGTATGTATACGGCGTCGACGTCGGGGTCGTCCAGCACGGCGTCGTAGGACCCGTACGCCTTGGCAGCGGCGGGGAAGCCGTTTTCCTCGGCGAAGGCGGCGGCCTTGGTGGCGGAGCGGCTGCCAACGGCGACGATGGTGGAGTTGGGGGAGAGGAGGATGGCGCGCGACACCTTGCGCGCTATGTTGGCGCAGCCCACGATGCCGAAGCGCACCGGCGGCGGCGGAGAATCGGTGGCCATTTCTTTGGGGCGGCGGCGGCGATGGTGGCGGCTGGGGTGGTGGCGGATGATGAAAGTTTGAGTTGGATAAATTAAAATAGTGGTCAGTTTCGTTGTCTAGAGTCGTATAATTATTTAGTGGCAAGCGATTTGCATCGATGGTTATGGATAACTATCGGCTGAAGAAAAGAAGAGAAGAGAAGATTGGTGAAAATGTGACAGCTTGCAACTTTTTTGGAATTGACCCTAGTTTTGGTCTATTTTCGTTCGATTTAAAAAAAATGAAATTTTGCCATGATAATATTTTCAATTTATTAACGTTGTTTCATCGGTAATACAATATCATTTTTTAGTACATAACAAAAAAATTTGCTTGAAAAAAATTAGAGAAGTTGTAATTATTAAAAAATCAACTGCATCGGTAAACTACATTATTTTCGATTTTGCCAAATTAACTTTATTTTGGGCAACATGATTTCATAAAACAATCGGACAAATTGAAAATTTATTCATTATCTTTTAAATTTCTAAATTTATGTGACAAATCAAAATTTGACCAAAGTTTATGGTTTCAACAACTAACATTCTTATATGATAACAATTACGAATTCATAATTTGAACGTCTAAGTTTTTCCGTTAATCTCTTTGTTTCTGGCTCCTAAGAATGCGTTTCGAAAAAGAGAAAGGTCGAAATTGTTAGGATTTTTGAATTGTGTTATTGTTTTACTTTTTATATTGAAATGGGATTTGGAATTGTATTTTTTAATCAACTAGTGGTTTTCAAGTTTGATTTCGACTTATTGCTGAATATTGCACTAGTCGAGTATATATATATATATATAATCATTATTTTGTTCATCAGTTTTTAAATTCATGGGACCTGATTTAGTCTTAATTCTGCGATAAAAAAATAGTTCCAAAATTATTACAAGCTCTATATATATAGGGTTTTCTATTTTCTTGGTAGTATTTGTTAATTTTGTTTCTTTTTAAAGTAACATACAAATCAATTTTTTTCTTTTGAGTTGGACATACAAATCAATTGGTTTCCTCACAAGGTGTTGAGAAGTTATGTGTTAGCTTCTTTTATTTATAAATTTTATTTGATTGCTCCCCTTAAAAATAATGTTATTTGCTTATCCGTCTCTTAATTATAAACTTAAATAAGGATCTCATGAATCGACAAGAAAACTAAATCAACCCATATTCGTTGTGTAGAATAACATTACTAGTAAATAATTATACATATAACACACATGCTACAACAAAACACAACCTAAAAATGTAAATGATATTAATGAAGCCTTGATTCTAATACAAACCAGAAATTTACCCAAAAAACAATTATTTGTAAATTTGTGATGTCAAAACAATGGAGTTTAATTTATCTAAGGCAGTTTCCACAGCGGCAAAATCAACATCGAATCCATAGCTCTGACCTGCATACAACACGTAGAAGTAGTCTTTGGGCGAAGGTGGTGGAGGCAACACCTCAGAGATTTCGGGGAAGTCGCCAGACGGCGGCGGAGGCAGACTTTTCGTCCCCGAGTAGTACACGTCGGCAAGAAGCAGCCATATCAGATCAGGGTCGATGGATGCTAGCGCCGCGAGGGCGCTCACGCAGGCGTCTTGAAGGCCCTTGACGCCGCTGCATACCATCCCAACCACGACGCCGCTGACCTTCTTGAGGACCAGTTCCAATGCTGGCGCGCTTCTTTTGCTCCGAGCTAGGTCTGAGATCATGTCGAGGATTGCTACCTGGACTTTCAGGGTTGATAGCTCAGCAGGCGAATCTTCGGAAGATGAGAGGCTCCTCCTGTAAGGGAGTCGGAGGGGGGTCCTTTCTTCCTTGGTACGGGGTTTCTTTTGAAATGGCGACGTGCTTAGGAGTCTCCAGATGTGGACGCCATCGGTGTGGAAGCGACGGGCAAAGAATTCCCCACCGCAGAGTTGCACTACGCTGCTGATTGTGTGGCAGCATCTTCGGATGGCCTGCGGAGCAAGACAGAAACAGAATAAAGAAAGCATATAATGTAATAATAAGGGTTTGGTTCAAATAAAAACTATTTTTAACCTATAAAATTTCAGCCCTTAGATTGTGAAGATCTAAGGACCCAAACTTTTGTAGATTTCCAACATGTTATGAGTTCATTACTTTTCACACTGAATTCATCATTTTCACAATGAAACTGTTCTTTTTCTTAGGCTGCTTACCACTAGATTCTTATTCCGAAAACAGGTAATAAGGAAAGGCCAGATTTTGTTCATTGCAGGAAGTGATCTATTCTCTGAAGCTTCATCCTCAGCAGCACCGAGAGTGTCGAGAAGATGGTACAACGAACATGACTGAATGACTTGTTCGATGGCTTCTTTTGTCTCACTTTCGTGCCTGTAGGCTTCTTCCACTTTGACAAGTGTGGTAATACCATCCTGAAAGAAAATCAAGGTATGAACAACTCAGGAAAACCTTGACAAAAATTTCAGTTGAATTTATTGAAAAATAAAAACCTATAGTCTGATTTTCAAAACTTATAGGGGCAAAAATATCAGGTAGAACTTAGTAAAAATGTGGAAATGAAAGTGACCTCAACTACATCCAGTGCTGTCAAGCATGCTGCTGCGTCAGCTGAAGCAATTAGTGGAGTAACAGCAACAATACATGACCCTGCAATAGATCCAACTATACGCCGATATCTTTTTGAATCGTTAAATTTAAATACGACAGACTCCCATTCCTCCTCTTGAATGTTAGCCTCAATGGCGCATCTTCCCTCGTCTATTTCTGGGAAAAAATTGGACAAAGGTGAGTGAGCCAAGTTTCCTGTTAACTGCAAAAACAAATATCGAACATCATCTGTTTTGGTGCTCCGGAAACAGCTTAGAGTTAGCTCTTCCTTAAGGATTGTGAGTAATCTAATAGAAGAGAGAGACTAGAAAAGCAGTCAAACTGCTGGATCTGTATCTAGAGTTGGAATTCCTGTTATCTTTATAACCTTCTCACTCTTTCTCAAATTTATATTTGCTACACATTGCATGTGGGCGCTCATGCAGGATTATTTTATTCATAGAAGTATATTTAAAATGTTATTTGATTCCATTTTTTGTTATGTGGAAATTACCATTCATAGGAAATGTCATTCTAGTTATCGTGTATGATTTTTTTCCTGTCATCATTCCTTCCTATATAATTTCATATCTTCGTACCAATCATCTCCCAAGATTTCAGATATTATACTAGTTTCAGATATCTTGGCAAACAGATATTATTGCAGAACGACAAAAGGTCCTCACAAGTCACAAATATGATAATAAAATGAGATAAATACCAAACTGAAAAGTTTCCTATTTAATATTTATGAAAGGTAGATCATGACAATCTTTTGTATTCTCGGTTAGAGGCAAAGAAAAAACCAAAATCAAGTCAAAGGTGGCTGCCTTCTAGGTCTCACATTCATCAATAGTTTCATAGAACTCAAGGTATAATATCACTTCTAAAACTTAATAAGAGGTTAAAGGCTTAAAGTGTCATATGTTTCTAATATATCTAATTTGCACCCAAATCGAACCATGAAATTACAATCTCAAAAAACACATAATATATGAGAAGTACTCACCAGAATCAATATTATTAGCATGTGATCCAGAATGGCCAATATCATTTCCTGTTCTTTTCTCTTCATTCAACATTATTGAATTGATATCCTTCTTGTAGAACGCTGCTTGATTGGGAAGCTCACCAGCCTCCCGTTTGGATGCTTTGGCTATTTCTGCTACTGCCTAAACAAAGAAAAATTAAGAACTTAAGACTATCAACTAAAGATGTCCCGGAAGTGCTTCCTAAAGAGCAACCTTTAAAAAGGGGACAGTCAAATCAGGGTGATGGTGCCTCCCAAGAATTTCAAGCTCCGTGGAGACTGCATGCATCTGTACAAGTCAACAGCATCAGGTTATCAGAATTGCCAAAATTTCCAGCAAGAAATATCCGAAAAACATTAAACTCGTACCGGCTCCTCCAATAGTGGCAATATTTTGTCAACTATCCCAACGTAAGAGAGCATGGCAGAAAGAACATTAGGCACGTGAGGATTACAATCTAAATGTCGCAGTTGTCTACATACGGAGTCAATTACATAATCTGAATTGTCGACGACCAAGTGACCCACCTGAAACCAATGTTATGCAGTAATACTTGTTGATCTAAATGCTTACATAATAAACTGCATAATGAATACTCACAGTTGGACAGTTCTGTGTAGCAGAGATAACATGTAGGACAGTATCAGCTGCTCTCCTGACTTGAAAATCTGAGCATATAATATTTTCAAGTAACATATAGAGAGAGGAGTGAAGAAATCCACATGAAGAAAATTCTTTGCCCAGGCAAATATTGAATATGCCTATTCCCTCAATAATGACCTGTTAAAGGGGAAAAATTGTACAATGTGTTACATATTGCACAAATCTGCATTGCATATAAACACTAAGAATATTCATGAAAATTAATCAAATTTTAAGTCAAAGAAACCTGATGCAGCATTGCATTGTCACTGAAAAAATGCATATTTACGTCGCCTTCTCCAGAGGGAGAAGCTGAGAGTCGAAGTGGGAGATCCCAGACTTCAGGTGATAAATATTCATGTAGGATACTACCAATGCAATCAATCAAATAAGAACTGGCACCAGACTTCTGATACTTCTCCTGAACCCGACCTTCTAGCAAAGCATCATCATGCCCACAAGACCTAACACTTTCATCAACACCATTACTTTCATGGTGTAGACGATGACTGAACATTCCGTTAAAAGATGTAATGGCCTGGTCAGACAGCCCAAAAATCATTTCATTGAGAATGCATGCAGCAGTGCTAGCCTGCCGCACCAAATGCCCTGAAGCCGTTCTTTTATACGAAGACTGCCAGCTTTCCTTATGGAGTTCTTTCAATCGCAACTCAGATATCAGTTTACGGAAGTGTTCAAGGAGAATATCAATTAAACCAGAGTACGAACCCTGACTTCGAGAGTCTGAAATAAAATAACCTTGTCAATAGCATGAAGTCATGAACACAAAGATTAGTTGGCAAAAACACCTAAACAAACCAACCAACCTGTGAACACATATAGACTGACTAGCCTCAGGATTCCTGAAAGAGTCTGGTACAGCTTCTGACTATCCACATTAATCAACCAAGGTGGAATGCTAGGCAGCTTATATTCATTCTTTCCATGTTCATATACATTAAAAAATTTCCTGTTCTGGAAACCTAATCCCCGAGAACCTTCAGCACTGGTAACAGCCTGGATCTCAGCTATTGAATGCATGAAGCCCGATGATGTGGTTCTTACTGCTGCAAGCTTGTTGAGTGAACCAGAAAAAACAGAGTTTTGACTTAGACAGAGCGCAAACACATCCAAGAAACGAGCAGCTGTCACCTAGAAGAAGTCAAGTAATATAAGGCCACCAAACGAGGATGAGATTTTGGGAACTGAGATATCTAAGTGTTAGGTGCCATTTGCAAAGCTAAACAAGAGTTTATAAGCTTACAGGAGAAAGAAGAAGGTAGTCTGCAACAAGTTTGGGACCACCGAAATACGTAATTGCTAGCAACTTTCGGGCATGTGATAGTGCAAGTGACTCCTCATTACCCAGTACCACTTGAGGAAGTTTTTCAATCAACCTGTATGTGTGTGTGTGTGTGTAAAAGTTATAGTCACTTCAAGGTTTCAGAACAAAATCAACATAATACAGAGAAAAAAGTTTACCTGCTAAAAAGTTCAACAATATCATGTTTTGTTTGATGCTTTCTTTTCGATGAAACCAGAAATCCAAAAAAGGCCTGGGCTGATGAAGACACATCTCCAAGATCATCACAAACTAACACACACAAGCATTCCTGCATCACAAACCAGCTCACATGTTTTTATACAACAGCTGCTAACAAAGAAAAGGAGAATTTGATTATTTAGATAGGGTGAAGTTATTCATCATACAGAGGGTAACCATTCAGAATTGCATCTTATAGGCTAAACCCTAAACCCTAAAGACATCTCATAGGCCAGATCATTGGTCTGCGGCCTCAAACATTTTGAAGCCACTAAGAGAACTGGTATTAAAACGGCATAAACTAAGAGGGGCAGAATAGAGAATAACATCTCTCTTTTCAAGTCTCCCGTGATTCTAAAATTCACTCCATAATGGGAATTATTAGGTATATATGGCTCGAGAGGAGCAGTACATTTAACCACTTTAGAGCTTGGAACAAACATGGGCTCATTAAACTCTTGAGCCAAACAGATGGGGTAGGTCAACCGTGATCTTGTAACTAAGCTGTTTAAATAATTATCTCTACATTGTTATCAACGAGAGAATGCCAGGACATTGCCAAAAACACATAAAAGGGTGATGTGTTAACATTCTTGGTTCTGGCTCACCAGAAGTGTTAATCTGCTTTCTTTCAATGTGTAACTGCATTTACATAAGAGCCCCTGTAGAGAAGCCAAAAGTCCTAGTCTCACATTTTTGCTAGGATGAACACAAAGCTGCAAGAACAAAGAAAAAGAGTTCCAAATAAACATAGTAACAGGCAACATAAAATAGTATAAACTATGCTTGAAAACAACCATATTAATCTTACAAGAGGAAATGTTGCAGACAATAGTTTATTAACATGAGCAGCAGTATTTGCTAACCACTCCTCTGTACGGTTTACATGCAGTGATCGATCGTTAAAGTCAACAACGCCCTGCACATTATCTCCTCTAGATATTATGCTGCCTTTCTCTACAGATTCAGTAGAATCTCTGATATCACCCTGAGTTGTTTTTTGAGCAGGTAGGTGACGGAGTTCCTCTAGGAATGAAGCAAGAGGTTTCTCTTTAGTTGATGAGAAGCCAGAAATATCCTCCACCGGGGCACCATGAGGTGTAGAAACACCATCTTCAAGAACCACAACAAGATATTCAGCCAATGCTCTAACTGCCTGATCCAAGGCTTTTGTACTTCCTGCCGCACCGCTAATCATAGTTCTTGACGTGTGCAACACCTTCCCCAGTTGACTTACGACACCTGGTAAATAAAAAGCCAAAGCATCTGCGGAGCCCACCTGCAAAGTCGACACAAAATTATGAACTACAAGCTTACTTATTTCCTGATGAGTAACATTTTGAACCTGTGGAAATATGTGAAGCTTTCTAAATTAAGTCCCTCAATTTGTTAGACAGGTTGTACATATGTCAATCCCTTGTGATGCTAAATAGCACAGTGAAGAAAAGAATAATAAGTCACCTTTGCAATAAGCACTCGAAGTGTAATCAAGGCTTCAACTCGAAGGCTTGAACTGCCTCGATGACCTCGTGTGACCTCAATATCTGCAGCCTTCAAGTAGACATCTAGTTAGACATAGAAATCCTGCCACATATGCAAAAGGCTAACCTGCTTAAACACGATTTTTCTTAATAGAAACTCATCTATGACGACATATACATGCCTTGAGCATAAGAGACAGCCAGTGTCCGATCGCTGCAGAAGCAGATTGAGACTGAAGAAATGCTAATGAACACTCTTTTGAGACCAAAATATGACCTGGTTCTAAAGAACCAGGAAATTGCCACTCTTTTTCATCTGGAAGAATAGGCCTATTACTTATTTGTTTGCAAGGACAGGAATTATCTGAACAAGGACCCAAATTCAGCAACACAGCCCTGAAGCACCTTATCACTCCTTCACGAAATTCTTCTGAAGCTTCCAGTGGAGAAAGCATAGCTCCAAGTGTCAATTTCTTCAGTATAACAACCATCTACGCAGTATAGAAAACATTATGAAAACAACTTTGATGGACAACACAAACAACTTTTCCTAAATATATGACATGAGAGCAATAAGTTGAACTGAATGTCAAGTTATTGAATTCCAAGCTAAATACGGTATACGAGAGCCATCGTACTTGTCCCTGAAGTGCCATATTTAAATCTCAAAATTAACACTCGCAACTCACAAGCATTGAAAAGCATCTCCATTCCCAACCTTAGTTTGATATATGTAACCTTTCTCAGGAAGATTCATTTTAGCAGTGAAGTGTAACTCAATTAGATTGGATATGATTATGTATCTGGAGCAGGATATAATGATTATAATCACAGCATTACATCTTTGATAATATCTAGTCTAACTTTTGTGTTCTGATTACAAGACCGAAAATTCCCCAAAAATGTATAAACACCCCCCCACCCGCACCCAACATGGCAAACTGAAGACCGCTTCCATAAGTGTGATTCACTGACCATTTCTAAGAAGGCAAGGCCATATCCACCTATCATCTATGGTTCAATATTTCCTTTGATTAGCTCTCACTTCCTGAACCCACCCAAACACCACCCTCAGAAAAATACCTCGTCAGCCACTGGAACTAATTGCAGTCAAACCACTTCCTTTTCAGACCAATACATAAAGTTAAGTTCTTTGATTATATCTTTCATCTAAAATGACTTCTATATTTAAAACAAATAATCCTTTACAAGTATTGGGCAAAAAGTTTAAAACTCTGCCTAATGCCAAGCTAAAGGAGCTAACAAGATAATAAGATATGCAAATATTGGCAACGTGAAAATATACAGAACCAACTATCTGTGCAATGGAAGTCTGCAACAGTGAAAACATACATGTCATATAAAAAGAGCCCTTCTAGCTTTAGGTACCTGATCAATAGATCCTAATTGGCACTTCTTCAAGACTTCCTCCAAGCAGAGAACCACGCCTTCTGTCACTGAGTCACTCACTTTATGTTCCATCCGTAAGGTGCTAGATACTAGAGAATCATCTTTGGAGTCAGTTTTCATCGACGACCTACATTCTACTGATGCGTCGAACAGAAGCAGCAATGGGAACAAAGTAAAGCTGGGGAAAAAAAAAAAAAAAATAGGTAAACAATTGAGCATCTGCACGTTAAGCATTCGATAAGAAAACGCCAGTAGTGTCTGGATAATGAATTAACCTATCATCTCCGCATGTTTTAGCAAAAGATAGGAACAATTTCAACACACACAATAATCATAAAATTGTGCATATTAATTCACTAGTCCCTCCAGTTAAAGTTCCAGCAAACGAAATATCACAAAATTCATCTGAAAATAAATAACCTATCATTAACCAATAAAACGAATTCGAAAAGGTAAGGCATACTCGAATAGCGGCTGGAGAGAGAGCGTGGAAGACTTCCGGAGCAGGTGGAGAAGATGAGCGAGAAAGGAGTGATCACTGTCGGGGTTACGAAGGAGGTCCAGCAGCCTCACGCAGTTGTGCTTCAGTTCCAGAAAAAGAGCGCTGTTTCGAGTTTCTTCCTCGTCAACTTCCTCTAAAATTGAGCCTCGTATTCCTGATTTTCCGTCGAGAATTTGCGTTTCTGCCATTGCTGAAGCAGGCGATAAAAGAAATTGCAGTAGTTTTTGGGGGGAAATGGATTGTTTGATTGTTGAAGAAGATGGAAGTCCAACTCCTGGAAGAGTCGAGCAAATGAATTGTTCCAATTGGGGAAATTGCTGAAATTATTTAGTTTTCATGATTTAGCTCATATAGACATAAACAAATTAAAGTAAAAAAATGTCAAAAAATGCCATAATATTTTGTTTTTTAAAATAATAACACATTTTCTAATTTTTATTAAACCGGACTAGTGATTTAATATTTTTCATATCAATTAATTTTCTAATATTAAAATGTTTGCGTGACGTGGAACGCTTGTTTTTACCTTATGCTCACGAACGATATCATTTCTTCATAAAAATGTAACGAGAGCATATATTCCACGTCTCATGCAAATGTTATGCATAAATTCTAGAGCCGAAAGTTTTGCCTTGTTATCATAAATTTTTTGAAATAAAGTGTACTAATTAGACAAAAATCAGACGATAAAGCGAATTTCAATCGGTAAGACAATTTCCTTCCAACCAAGTAGGTTGGAAGTCCAAATCTTCCAATAAGATTTTTTTTTTTTCAAAAATTTAAAAAAAACATGACATTAGTAGCACAAAAATGTTCTGCATTTTACTATTCGCAATTACAAACTAAAAAACTTAAAACTTATTCCCATATAAGTATTATAAATCCACGTTTGGTAGGCCTGAAAAAGGCTGATTAGATAGCCTATCTGTAAGCTACAGTTGTAGTTGTGTTGTTTGGTTGCCCAGTTAAAAAATAACGCGGCCCGCGTGCTACAGTGGCCAAAATCCACTGTTTTTAACTGTTACTCCCCACTTATGTATCTAACCCTTTTGGACCGATAGCCACACTGTTTGCTCCAGATTTCCATCTTGCCCCTCTATCTCCTCTGCCATCTTTCTCTCTCTCTCTATACTCTCTCCATCCACCTCTCTCTCTCTACTCTCGTCTGCAACATTCTATCTCTCTACTCTCGACTCTCGACTGCAACTATCTCCATCGACTCTGCCTTCGACTCTCTCTCTCTCTCTATGCCTTCGACTCTCTCTCTCTCTGTCCTTTGTGACAATCTATCTCTAGGGCAAATTGATTTCTCGGTTTGGGCTGTGATGTCGTGATTGGTTGACGGAAATGGGATGCGGCCGTTTCTTGGCCGGGCAAACCCAGACGGCACGTTTGATGCAACTGGGTTTGCAGCCAAGGCGGTC
>JAYDZE010173447.1:0-21726 GCA_034509125.1 Monilaria moniliformis | reverse complement strand
TGCACAGTACCTGATATTTACTTTGCTTTTCGCATAGTAGTAAAATATCAGTCTAACCCTGGTCAAGACATTGGACTGTGTAAAGAATATACTGAAATTCCTTAAAAGGTTTGGAAGTATATCTAGATATACCAGTCAGAATATCTACACGTGGAAAAGGCGCGAGCAATTGTCCAATCTTTAGAGATCTAATTACTGTAAGTATTCACATCCTTAGCAGCATGATTTAGGATTTAATTTCTAAATTATGTGTTTTATGTGCATTCTAGACAGCAGATCTTTAAATGAAATTGGCTAATTAATTTTTCTATATCATCTTGGAAAGATCCTGGAAAAAGGGAAAATTCCTTCATTAGAATTAAATCCCCAACACTACCATGCCCAACTCAACACCCGTTTGGATGGGTTTGAGAACCACTTGGACGTGTTCGAGGAATACCATCGGTCTGAAGCAGAGAGAATGGACCGCTTCGACAACATGCTCACAAGCATGTATGATCAGTTCAACACTTGGAACCCGTACCCTCCACCTCCTCCACCGCAATGAAGGTCCATCACCAATCCACCTATCTTTCAAACTTATTATTTACAGTGCTTTGAATAAGTTTGGGGGGTGTTGTTATCGGTGGATTTGATGTTTATTCACTTTTTGGTGTTTTCTTTCTAGTCTTTTTTATTCTCTTTGTTGGTGTCTTGTTTGTTCTATTTTTGATTATTTCTGTGTCGGTTGGAAATTGGTGTGATATCGTGCCCTTTTTTGTAATGAATTTTAAAGCTAATGGAATGAAGTTTGAGTTGCCAATGATGATGATGTGTGGGGATATTTAATGTATTCTTATAAAGTTATAGATAGTGATTCAAGAAATTGATGCACAAGTAGTGAATTGCTAGTTCGTCTTGCACTAAGCCATAACCTATTGAGTTTTTTAGCCTAATTTTTTTTCATGTGTGTTTGCTCGACTACATGTTATTTATCTTTAGAACTTGCTCAACGCCTTCTCGAGTTCACATAGTGTATAGGGAAATAGAATATGACGATAGGCCATCGTGTTGTTAGCCATTTTTATCCCTTACTTTTGACCTTCACTTATAAATATCCCAGTTAGCCATGGTTGAGCCTTTAAGCCTATTTTCTTGATTAGCCATGGGTGTTGGGAGACATACTCTACCTTTCGATATTTAGTTGGGACTTACTGATTCTAAAGGGTCAAATAAGGACCAATGGTTAAAGAAAAAGAAAGAGAAAAATAGTAGAAAGAAATGTATGTGGTGAAGCAAAGAAGAAAAGAAAAAAACAAGTGAAAACAATGAAAGAAAAATTGGGAAGATAATGTAAGTGCGGTGAAGGGAAGAAAGACCATAAATTTATGTTGAGAGAATAGAATTAGACAAAGTCTAATGACATCATGTGTAGTCTATTGGTGGATGATTTTGGGAAGCAAGAGTTTGGGAATTATTGAAAATTTAACCTCACTTAGCCAAAGTTATCCTACCTTTCCAAAGAGCCTACATTAGAACCTAATGAAAAGACCTTTCTGATTTTAGATCGTTATTCACAATGCAGTGAATGAGAGTTAAGATGTTGATCAAGCATATGGTAGATGGTACAATGTAGTTTTGAGTTTCAGAGAGTTCATTTATTCATCATATTTGAGTGAGGACATACACACATACACATATACTTGAGTGAGGCTTAGTGACAAGGTGAACAACTAGTTAGTAACAAAAGTACATCGACGACTTGTTTCTTACTAATTATATTCTTTTTAAGAATGATTACTTTGTTTATGAAATCTGAGGCAACAATGACATGACTTAATTCTTCTAGATGAATTCATCTTGAGGTTTTTTTCTTGATTGTGTTTGAGGGCAAACACGAGCTTAAGTTTGGGGGTGATATATTTTTGGGTATTGTTTGTGACTCGTTTTTTCTTGTTGTGATAATTCTTTGTTGGTTTTACAAACAATTACCCGTCATTTGTTGGATTACTGACTAGGAGTTTGTCAAAAGCCATCTGGTCGGGTAGTATGATGGCGAGAACAGAGATGGCCACCCGCCCGGGTGGAGTGAAAGACCAATGTTTCACCCGACTGGGTAAAACTAAGTGCCACCCAGGGGATCTTACCCGACCGTGTGAGATGCAGAAAAGGGAGCACCCGGCCAGGTGCAGTGCAGACGATGTATCCAGAGGTTGCCACCCGATCGGGTGGAGTGAGTACCAATACCTACCCGGCTGGGTGACATGCGTAGAAAAGCCCATTAGCGACCTGATCGAGCCATAAACTCATGTTTCGGCCCAGAAGTATGAGTACCTCTTGCTGGATATTTTTTAGGGTATTCATTTAACAGGAGGCTACACAATAAGAAAAAAAAAAAAGAGAAAAGAGGGAGAACGAATCAAAGGGAGAAGATCTTCAAGCAAGATGTTAACTATCCAAGAGACGAGTGCAGGAATTGGACTATGGCCATGAACACGGTTTCAAGTTTATTTTCTGTTTTCCATTATAGGATGCTAGGCTAAATTTCTCAAGTTATTCCTAGTATGTAGTAGGATGATCTAGACTTACATTGATTTGGATCTGTCGTCCTATGTTGAATTCATGGTTTGATTTCGTTTATCGGAGTGATTTTGCTTAGACTATCTCTTGGTGCATCTTTAAGTAGTTTAATTTTTCCTATTATCTAATGTCTCTTTCACTTGGAAAATACGAGCTATTGAATGATTCGAAAACCTTAGAATTAGTATTGTTCATATACATGTTCGAAGGTGGATATCTTTGCGTTGATTTTGCCTAATAATTAATCTAGGTTTTCTGTGCTTCCACGAGAATTTAGGTTAATGAATAGGGGTTATGAGACATGTTCAGCTAATTGCAATCCTGTAATTCCTTTGACATGTTCCGTGTTAATCGAGTGAAAAACAAAAACACTATCCTCAATACCATGAAATTGGACTAGGACGATGATTCTAGTTTAATTTGTCTGTTGATCATAAGAAACGTATTAGAGATAACCTTCTCACCTTATTAAGCATAGGTTTTAATTCTCATTTTATTTCGTTTTCATGAAATTTAAGTTCTTAGTAAGCTCTTCATCATAATTCTTTACTCTTGATTTTATTTAAGCAATCAATTAATCTCCTTATGGGTTCGACCCCTAAACACTACCTCTGATACTGTACTCTTGCAGTTAGAGGTAATTTTAGGGTATTTTTATTACTTGTGTGTGATAAATTGGAATCTAATTTTATACTCTAAAATACGCATCAGACTCATATGTGAGGGACCATGTTCTCGAGATGATGGGCTATCTCAATGAGAAAAAAATTCTGGGAGGATCAATTGATCCAGAATCCCATATAGATATCATCCTTCAGAGTCTACCTGCTAGCTATCAACAGTTCAGGCTGAACTATGATATGAATAAAATGAATTATTCACTTCCTGAATTGTTGACAGCACTGCAGTCGGCAAAGGACCTGATGGCCCAAACTAGGCAAGCCCTGATTGCCGCTACTCCTTCCTCGAGCCCAAAGCCCAGCAAGGGGAAGAAGAAAAAAGAGAAGACATCTATGGCTACTAAGAAGGGCAAGAAAAAGGTGAGTCCAAAGAAACAAATTGGGAAATGTTTCAAATGCGGCAAGAAGGGACATTGGAAGCCGAATTGCCCACTTCTAAAGAAGGGCAATGGCTCTGGTATGTCTCAAGCCCATGTAGTAGAATCGTGTTTAACAGCCATTTCTATCCATTTGTGGATAGTGGATATGGGAGCCACTGATCATGTTTGCTTTGATCATTCTTTATTGCAGGTGACAAAGCAGCTACATGAGGGAGAAATGTATATTCAGCTAGGGGATGCCAGAAAAGTGGAGGCTATTGCAGTGGGAGATGTGTATTTACAGTTCTATCGTGATAGAGTTTTGGTATTAAAAATGTTTTACTTGTACCTTCATTTAGAAAGAATTTAATTTCTAATTCTAAACTAGTTTTTGATGGATATTCGATTTCATTTGATGCAACCTAGTATGGGCTTGACTTATTAAATATGAACACTCAATCGGTCATAGGTGCAAAAGTTTTTACTACATGCTCATATTATCAGTTATGGGCAATGAATGACGAGGTCCATTTTCAGGTATCACGGCCCTAACAAGCCCCTCCAGTATCTATCATTTTAAATAAAGGCAACACCATATCTAAGACAACACAATATTTATTCAGTATCCATTCCAAAATTATCGACCGATCCAGCCCATAGTGCATTCAAACTACATAAATCTGATAAGCAATTCTTACGTATGTCTCTCTCGACATACACCTTATGTCCATTCCAGTTAATCTATCTCAAGTAAAAATAAGGATCATACCTTATGGCTTGATTTATTAGTGATCTAATCTTCCCACAGTGATTAGCGACCTATTAGCTAATCAGTTATAACCAAATCACATTGTAATCAAACTTAACACTTCGAGAATATTCACATACAACTATTATGCCCATATTAGACCTCACAAGTTTTTGGTTCATATTCAATTCGTCGTTGCCCAGACTAGGCTAAGTAATTTAGCTAGACATAATTATTAAACAAATTGAATTTTTGTGTGCTCTAATGTAGGCCACATTTAAAATTAATCCGTTGTCGGAGAAGTTGATTTCTAGTACTTTGTCTTTGGGAGAGAAGTCTTTGCTCTGGTATGCTCCAACCTAACCCCATAGGAGAACTCAGATCATTGCTATACGATCAAGAGGTAAAGAGACAAGCGCTAGTGGTAGAACAATACTCTTTTTGAAGGTAGTCACTATGGTGAAGTGAGTGAATACTTTGAGTATCATCACTTTGATTAATGGTATCAACCAAAGTAAGAAGCAATGCAAGAGCAAGCACAAGAGGAACAAACCCTAAGGGACATGATGTTCCCAAATAATCTAAATCTGAAGCCAATGGGCATCACCTTGCCTAGAATCGAGAGAAATTGGGAACTGAAACACTCGCTAATTCAAATACTGCCCAAATTCAACAATATAACCGAAGATTATCCCCAAAATATCTTCAAGAATTTGAGATGGTTTGTGGGATTTTACGATCAAATATAGCTATCAATCCCCACTTTGCGGATTATGTAACATTGACCACATTTTCATTGTCACTTCAAGATGGAGCACACACATGGTTTATACGCTTTGTTTGAATGAAGTATGACATCTTGGTAGATTATGAAACAAAAGTTCTTGGAAAGATACTTTCCCGCATGCCGTTTAAAAAGATGAGGACCAAAATTAGCAACATCAAGATGGGAATAACAGAGTCATTATATGATTACTGGGACAAATCCAAGATGTAATTGGCCAAATGCCTGCAGCACCAAATTCCCGTTCAAGACCTTATCCAATACTTTGTAGCTAAAATGAGGCCAATCTAGAAGAACCTGGTGAACGCTGCATGTGGAATTATTCCTCAATAAGCTACCAAGTGAAGCTTTTAAGTTGTTGTTGTAGATGACTGAGGAAGCTAGGGATGAAGGTGATGGCCATAGGAGTTCTTTGCCCATACCAGGAGACGGCAAGGTCGACTGGTTATGCAGTATAACGGAAAAGTTTGTGAACAACATGACTGGATTTGCAGGAGCAGTACCAAAAATGAAGTAAAAAGATGGAAAGTGTGTTATGCCACTACACACGGTATTGACCAATGTCCACTTGTTTTAAGGAGGAAAAAAATAATGCCATTACGCAATAGATAAGTAAAAATAATGGGCAAATGAAATACAACCCGAACTCACGAAGCTACAAACCTAGGTGGAGGTACCACGAAAAATGAGGTATGACAACAACCACTATTAGAATGCACCGCAACTGCATCAACAACAACGGTCGTAACCTCAAATAGAGGAGACTCTCTGAGAGATCAAGTCGAGGAACTAGCGGTAGAGAGTGTCAAAATCCAGTAGGAGTTTAAGCTAAGGCTGGAAACAAGGGGCAGATTGATCATCATTAAAGCCAACTGTCGCATGTTGCCTGTATGGAGAAAAGGCAAGGAGAATTCCCGCCCCCAGCTGAGACCAATAAGGCTCAAGCTAGCGCTATGACATTGAGAAGTGGTAAGGTATTGCCCGAAGTAAAGAGCAAACCAGAGAATGAGGCATTGCCCACAGAGTAAGTCGACATGGAATCGGCTAATCAAGGGAAACTTGCTAGGGAATTAGATGTTGAGAAGTAGGCTTCAGATATGCCTAAGGTAAATATACATGCTTATATACCCAAGGCTGGAAAAGGATAAGGAAAATCAAGAGATGAACGAGATGTTCCACGTGCTCAATGCCAATTGTGCAAAAATTTTAGAGAAATTGCGCACCAGAAAGGTCAAATTCACCAATGATGCAAATTTTCAAGTCGGAGAAAATGTTTCAGCTATGTTGCAGCCCGATATGCCTACCAAATATAGAGATACAGGGATGTTATACATTCCTTGTGTGATTGGCATAATGAAAATTGAGAAAACATTGCTTGATATAGGAGCATCGATCAACATGATGCTTTTGTAAATGTATTAAGATTTGGAAATGGGTCCACTAAACCCAATAAGAGTTGCAACCCAATTAACGAATGTGATAACTATATTCCCTGACAACATATTGGAAGACGTATTGGTCAAACTAAAGGACCTAAAGCCAACAAGAGTTGCAATCCAATGGGCATGAGCAGGACTTATGCAAAAGCACCGGTTATGCTTCTAGGTAGACCATTCTTGAAAAGTACTCGAACCCGTATTAATTGTGATGCATGAAAGTTCATGTGTGAATTTGCATGAGAGACTGTGTTGTTTGACATCTACAAAACAATGAAGAAGCCCAATGACACAGAAATCGTGAAATGTATTCACCATGTTGAGCAAGCTATGGAGGAGCATTGGCCGCAGATGGTATGGATAATCCACTAGAAGTTGTGATATAGGAAGGTATAACGGATGATGCAACCCTTGAAAGAAACTCAGATATTGTCAAAGGTTGTCAACCACTTGAGAACTAAAATCGAAAGAAAACACAGAACATAACCCCTCACCATACCAACACTGAAGACATGGGAGAAATTAGTGTTATCCTTGGAGAGATCCCCAAAAGTGGAGCTCAAGTCAGTGCTTAAGCATTTGAAGTACATGTACTTCGGAAAAAAAAAAATGACACTTTGCCCATTATCATAAGTTCTAAGTTAAACCACTGAAGAAGTAGATCAGGTAAGAGACATCTTGGATATGTACAAAATGCAATTATATGGACTCTAACCTATATCAAGGGGATAAGCCCAACTGTTTGCATGCACAACATTGTCCTAAAAGAAAACGTTGTGCCCGTAAGGGAGCTTTAATGACAAGTAAACCTAGCTATCAAAGAGGTAGTCATGAAAGAGATATTGAAGCTGTTGTATATGGGCATTATCTACGTAGTTTCTGATAGTTAATGGGTGAGCCCAGTGTATGTGCTGCCCAAGAAGTCGGACATCCAAGTGGTTGAAAACGAGAAACATGAGAAGATAGCTGTGAGAACCAAACAAGATGGAGTGTAGATATTGACTATAGGAAGTTGAATCAAAGGATAGGGAAATGGTGGCCGGCAACAAGAACTTATATTTTCTAGACAGATATTTGGGATATATGCAGATCTGGGTATTTGAGGAAAATCAGAGCAAGACAATATTCACTTGTACATTTGGGACATTTGTCTACCGGAGAATGAGCTAGAAATACGAGAAAACCAAAGCCGTTAAACAGGCGGTACTCTTGCTATTACAATCGGAAGAAATAAACAAAAGAAATAGATTGGAAATTACAACGAATATAATAAAACTAACAAAATCATAAGTCGAGTCGAGCAAAACCTTCTTTCTACAAGACGGATTACACCCCAACTGGTGCTCTCAGATTGGCGTATCGTCCCCAAAGATAAAATGACTTCATCCTAGCGTGTAGAAGCACATCAAAGATAAAACGACTTCCTCCTAAAGAATGTTGCTAAGTGTGACAGATGTGAAAATGTTGTGAATTGTGTGTTCTAATATCTCAAATATATAGGCCTCAAGGGGAACGTGTAAAGGCACCTCCATCAAGGCCCTTATGAAGATGTTGGCGGTTACGACAGCTGAAAGGCCAAAAGTTTTGGCAGCTGAAAGACCAAAGGCCTTGACTATATGAAAGGCCAAAGGTCTTTCATTTATTTCCAACAATCCCCCACACTACTTATAGCTCTAGAAGCTCAAACGAACCACAAGAGAAGTGCAAATGCATGTATGCAGACACTTAGCTCAACTCTCAAGAAATAATATTGCATTTGGAACGACAACTTGGGGCTTTGAACCTTCCATAGTCAAATGCTCGTGAGCTTAGAGATTATTGTGTTGTTATGTTCTCTTTCTCTTTCAAAGATCACGCTTATTTATAGGCTTAAGGAAGGACTTGAAAAGGCTCGACCATTGTGACGCCTCATCAAAACACCAACGGTTATAGCAACTAAAAGGCCAAAGACCTCGGTAGCTGAAAGGCCAAAGACCTTAACCACATGAGAGGTTAAAGGTCTTCTATTTACTTCCAACAACCTCCCACATTGGTTAGAGCCCTACAAGCTCAGACCAACCACATGAAAAATGCAAATGCATGCATGCAGACACTTAGCTCTATTATCGAGTAATAATATTGCAATTGGAACGGGTAAGTTCGGGCTTTGAACCTTCTATAGTCAATACTATCGAGCATACGAGCGGTCTGGTGGACGTGATGCTTTAAATCATTGCCCCTTGGTGTATACTGAGACAATAACATTGAGACAATATTATTTTCAAACCCATAAATTCTCAAGTTTGTGTCCATTTTTGGCGATAGAACACCCATTTGGACTCATAAGTGATTAACAAAATTTGAAGCATCCCACACTTCTCACTTACATAAGCGATTTATTTCCAAGTATCCTGCCATATTCCACCTACTTGAGGCTTACAAGAATCATTAAAAGTCAAATACTTAAACTCTTACCACATGCAGGTTACAACACACAATGTTTTCTAAGGAATGAGCGAAGATTTAAAAGGATGTTCCATGGCTAGAAACAGACACAAATGAGAGAAATGATGGGTTTGTAAATAATATTGTGTCAATGTTACTATCTCAGTATACATCAAGGGGGAATGGTTCAAGGCATCATGTCCACCAGGCCGCTGATATGCTCGATATTATTGACTATGGAAAGTTCAAAGCTCCAAGCTACCATTCTATATGCAATATTATTTCTCCAGAATTGAACTAAGTGTCTGCATGCATGAATTTACATTTCTCATGTAGATAGTTTAAGCTTGTAGGGCTCTAGCCAATGTAGGGGATTGTTAGAAATAAATGAAAGACCTTTGGCCTTTCATATGGTATAGACCTTTGGTCTTTCAGCTGTCAAGGCTTTTGGCTTTTCAACTGTCATAACCACCAATGTCTTTATGAGGGCCTTGATGGTGGTGCCTTTATACGTTCCACTTGAGGCCTATATATAGGTGTGTTCTTTGAAAGATGATAACACACAACTCACAACATTTTCCATACTTAGCAACATTTTGTAGAGGCATTGTCTGCTCAATTCTTGGAACTCCGTCAAGTTCGCCGGTGCCTAGCGAGTTTAAAGTGCTTCTACACGCTAGGATAAAGTCGTTTTATCTTTGGGAACAACACGCCAATCCGAGAGCACCAGATGGGGCGTAATTCATTTTGTGGAAAGAGGGTTTTCCTCGACTCGACTTATAGTTTGGATTGTTTTATTATATTTGTTGTAATTTCCGTTCTATTTATTTTATTTCTTTCTTTCGGTTGTAATAGCAAGAGTACCACCTACTTAACGGCTTGGTTTTTTCCCATATTTCTAACAGGATGCCTTTTGATCTATGCAACGCTCCGTGCATATTCCAGCGCTACATGATGAGTATTTTCCCAGACTTTGGTGAGGACTGCATTGAAGTTTTCATGGACGACCTTACCATCTAAAGGAAGAACTTTGAGACTTGTCTAAGGAGTTTGAGTTAGTAATAAGGAGGTGTGTTGACCGAAGCCTAGTACTAAATTATGAAAAATTCCATTTCGTGATCAAAGAAGGAATCATTTTTGGTCACGTGATATCCGCGAGAGGAATAGAAGTTGATAAGATATCCCTGCGAAGTTGCCATACCTGGATAATGTGAAGCAATTACGAGGATTCTTTTTGCGTACGGGTTTCTATCGAAGATTCATGAAGGACTTTGCCAAGATTGCCCAATCAATGACTCACATTTTTCAAAGTGAGGTGAAATAAGACTTTTGATTAGGAGTGTAAGAATCCATAATTTGAAAAAAAATCTGGTCTCAACACCTATTATCAGGCTCCCAAACTAGGGTATGCTCTTTGAAGTAATGTGTGATGCAAGTGGATACGCTATGGGAGCCATCATTGGGCAGAAAAGAGAAAAATAAAGGTACGTGATATACTATGCCTCAAAGATGCTGAATTCTGCCCAATGCAACTACTCAACAATAGAGAAAAAGTTTCTGGTGGTGTTATTTGTGTTTGAAAATATTTGTTCGTACCTACTGGGAGACAAAACAATAGTCTAAACAATCGATGTTATGATTAAGGATAAAAGAGGAGCCCAGAATCCTGTGACGAATCACCCGAGCCGAATGATCCAAGTAGAAAATTGAGTGTTGGTCAGAATCCTAAGTAATTATAGCTCGTACCAACGAAACAAGCTGAAGGTGGAAAGTTGGCACCACATATGGGATGGACCGTATTTAATACATTGTTCTAACCAAATCATTCAGAGATGTGTGGATGAATTTGAGCAAATGAGAATCCTTCAGTATTGCCATTCAAGTGAATATGGATGTCACTTTGGCCACAAATGGACTACAAGGAAAGCGTTGGGTTGTAGTTTCTATTAGGCACCTATGTTCAAAGATAGTTACAAAACGTGCAAGTGTTGAGAGCAATATCAGAAAGAAGACAATATGTCAAGGAGAAATGAGATGCCCTTAACCTGTGGAAATTTTTGATACTTGGGGAATGGACTTTATGGGTCCTTTGGCCAGCTCGAGGAGAAACTAATATATCTTGCTGACAGTAGACTATGTGTCCAAATGGGTGTAAGCCAATGCAACACCAACCAATGACTTAAAGGTCACGGTGAACTTTTTGAATATCAATATTTTTACTTAGTTCGGTGTGCCTAAAGCTATCATAAGGGACCAAGGCTCACACTTTCGCAATGTCACAATAGAGAATCTTCTGAAGAAATATGGAGTGCACCATAGGATTTCTACTGCCTATCATCCACATGCCAATGGACAAGGCAAATTATCTAACATGATTGTAAATGCAGTATTGAGGAAAATAGTAAGCCCAACATGCAAAGATTGGAGTATGTGCACTATGGGTATACCAAGCAACGTTTCAGACTCCATTCAGAATGTCACCATTGCATGTGCTATTTGGCAAAATGTGTCATTTGCCCATAGAATTGGAGCATAAAGTATTGTAGGCAGTACATAAGATGAATTTTGGTTGGGATGCCATTAGATAAGCCAGGAAGCTCCAGATATAGAAGCTTAGAATATTAGGGTACAAGCATATGACAACTCTGTTCTGTACAAGAAAATGACGACGAAGACACACGACTCGTGCATAAGGGCAAATGAATTCGAATTTGGGCAATTGGTACTTTTGTACCAATCAAGATTCAATTTCATGTTCGGAAAGCTTTCTACCAAATGGGCGGGCCCGTTCGTGGTCCAAGCTTTGTATCTCAATAGAGTAGTGGAGGTAATGCATTCAAAGACAGGTAAAATATCCAAGATGAATGGACACTGTTTGAAAGCCTACTATGGGAAAGTTATGGAGGATCAAGAGGAGTACGTGAAATTTATTTGCATCTATCACTACAGAAAAAGCGGGCAATAACTAAGGCTCTAGCGAAGTGGCAACCTGGTATATTTTTTTCTATTCGGTTTTTTAAATTTCATTTTTAGAGTTGACCCTAGGATATTTTTTTTTTCATAAGTGGTTCGTTGGTGTTGTGCAAATTACAGGGCACATCGGAGTATAAGAGGAAAAAGTGAGCGAGAATTAGTGCTTTGGGCAGAGACCCATGTTCTGGGCTCAAGATGAACAATGAGAAATGGAAGAATACGACTATCAGCCACCCGTAATCATGTCATGTGAAGGTTGTTAGTCATAGCACTCAATCCTATAATCATTACCCGTTTCGTCACAATCTATGTCCAGATGATGGTGCTCCAAGTCGAGAAGGTGTAACGTATCCCAAAAAACCACCTCAACATGGAGAGGTTGATACAGATGAAGGAAGTAGGCAAGGATAAAGATGGTAACATGCGGTTCCTACAAACCCATGAGAGTGATGCACTGCCCTCTACTGCCAAGCCGTTTGCTTTAACCACCAAAGAAAAGAAAAGGAAAAAGAAAACAGGCTCGTCTGTGTCCATTCAGGAGGAAGTCACGGTCCTAGAATGACTTGGAAATATTGAAACCATGTTGACCGAGATTCAATCTACCCAGCTAGCCTACTTCGTCCACAAGGGCTTCAGGTACAGTCCTAACCTTCTTCCTAATCTGTGTTCCTCTATCTTTATAGTGTAGTTTTTAGTTATCGTATCTAGTAATTTGTTTCTTTGTGTAGTTTTCAATTGTTTTTCTTGTGTTGTTGTGTCATAGCCTTCTTCACTTTCACCCATTGCCCAAGGCAAAGTGTGTGAGTGGGAATGGGTTACTTGTTTCTATTCTGGTCTAGCTCTATTCGATAACCTACTTTGCCCAAGCAAACTGTATGAGTGGGGTGTCTTTGTCGTTTGTGTCTTCTGTTTATTTCTGTTGTTTTTGTGTTGGTCAGCATGATAGGAGCATTAGTCAATTTATCATGATTGATGCTTTGAGTTTAACTGTTATAAGTGAATGGATGTTGAATGTATGCATGTCGTAAGTATAGAAGTATGACAGAGTGAACTATGAGTAAAACTCTATGACGTTTTACACCTGATTGTTATAACCCTATGATGTTTTGAGCCTGATTGTATATGCCCAACATAACTTTTCATTTCTTGCGAGACTATGAAATCCTGACTAGCCTAATTAAAACTAGAACTTGCCTAAACTCTAGCCAAAACACTAATAACATAGTTTAGGTGCTTAACATGATTTAGGCAAATTCAGTCATTTAGCCTACAAAGCCTAAGAAGTAGACCTTACCAATATTCTTTGCATACACCGTATTGAGGCTGGAAATAATTCTTTCAACTAACTCGTATATTACCTTGAAGAATGAATTGTCCCGGTTATTAGAACTTAGGAATCAATAAAGAGAAAAATGAGGAAGAATGAGATGGTTGTGACCTATTTAGTGCAAGACACTAGTGCTAAAAATGAAGGTAGTTCTCTACCGAAAATAAAAAAATAATAGTGTCAAAAGAAAATGAAAGAAAAAGAAAAAATGGATGTGGAAAAAGAGAAAAAACAATTTCCCCTAAATACCAAAGATGCATTTGGTTTCCAGCCATGCATCTTAATGTTGTGCTTAGGCCCAAAAATAAAGCTAAGAAGAAAAGAAGAAAATTGAGATCCTATTGCCCAGTATTGAATTTGATCTAGTACCTAAATACTTCCTACCTAGTGCCTTAAGCCAACATTACAATCAAGAAAAGACCTAATGAGAGAATCTAATGGTGACTAAGGGATGTTGACAATATAGGCCAGGCAAGCATATAGTATGACCA
This sequence comes from Monilaria moniliformis, assembly GCA_034509125.1. Taxonomy (NCBI): domain Eukaryota; kingdom Viridiplantae; phylum Streptophyta; class Magnoliopsida; order Caryophyllales; family Aizoaceae; genus Monilaria; species Monilaria moniliformis. The sequence goes on along the minus strand of JAYDZE010173447.1, from coordinate 7,945 downwards.
AAGTCAAGAATGTCAATAACATAAACACTGAGCCTAATACACATGAGTGGTGAGTTTGGTGAGGAAACCCCCCTATTGCTCAAGTTCTATCTTGACTTGCTTGATGAATTTGCATGCATTTGTTTTTCTTCCCTTACTTTGTTCTTAAGGGATGTTGTGCCCAATATAACTAACACTCTGACCGCATTAAAGTGTTGTTGGGTAAATCACAAGAACATGATTAAGGACAACCGTGCTTAAAGTTTGTGAGTGTGACGAGCCCAATTTTGTGCTCGTTTTTATTTTCTGTTTCAGGGTGTCCAGATCTAGTCTTTTCTTGTATCTTTTATGTTTTTCTATGTCTGGGAGGACGCTTTAGGAAACAGGGTTGCTCTGGTAGAGCAGGTACCATATGAGTAATATAGGTGTGCATTCTACGAAAGAGGCAAAAAAGTTAAACCAGAGGCAATATGCATCCCTACAGGAGACTCCAGGCTGAGCAGAGTGCTGACAAATTTAATGTACAGGGTGACAACCAGACCTGCGCAGACAAGGGTTGTTGTGCAAAGAGGCAAAATAGAAAATGAGCCTAAAAAGAGGGAGATCCGTCTGCAGCCGAGAAAAACGGAAAGAGTTGTTGTGACCAACCCTAGCTCTAAAGCCTACTCCAATGGGTTGGGCAGCCAGAAGCCCATGTTACGATGCTTATATAAGGTGCATGACTGAAGGCCAAATGCACAGATTCACTCTATGCTTTGTTCTTTTAATTTTGAGTGATTGTGAAGAAGAAACAAGACCTTCGGGCAACGTCATTTATTTCTACTTATGTTTTGTTAGCACACTGTGCCCTGAATACTCTGCAATTTATTTCCATAAGTTCTTTCAATCCAAGTATGGTTTCTTTTATATCTATTGCCTTTGTTTATTTAATTATGTCTAGCTAAGTTCTTTAGCTTGGTCTGGGCAACAACATATTGAATACGAACTTATAAATTTGTGAGGTCAAATCTTTGCAACAATAACTGCATGTTTATGTTATAGAAGTGTTAGGTCTTATTCTAACACAGTCTGGTCGGAACTGAAAAGTTAACTAGCCATTAATTACTTAGGAAAACTAGATCACCAATAAGTTCTATGATCTTTGTTCGAGTTTGAGGTAGATTGACTAACATAGGCAAAATGTGTATGTCGGCGGAGGTATACCTGAGATTTTTTTTTCTTCAGGTATATCTAGTCAGAATGCTCTCTGGGCAGTACGCCCTACGATGATGATTTTGAGATGGAGTGTGTTTCCTAGACTAAGGAGTAATAACCCTAATATGTAAGGATAGATAAGGGAGGGTTTTGTTGGGGGCGTGACTCCTGAAAAAAGGACTTTAATATTCCTTGCCCATAACTGATGACACGATGTAGTAAAAACTTTTGCACCAAGGACCAAGTGAGTGTTCATGTTTAATATGTGAAGTTCAGGCCAAGTTACTTTTTTTATTTGATCAACTCTTCCGTTTAGTTTCAATTATTTCTTTTATAGCGTGTTGATCAACACGGTTACTGTGACCACAACCCTCAAACTTTTTGGTAACACCAGAGACACATGAGGAAGCACTAATCAATTCCTTATGGATCGATCATGTTCTTACTGCTATCCATATAGTTGTGTGCATAGGGCACAAATTTATTTTGTATGTGCTAATGACAGATATGTCAAAGATCTCAAAACTATTCACATTTGAGGATTTTTAGTTGTCAAGTATGTGCTCATTTAAAGCAAGATACGGTGGATGCAAGAGCATTAAAGTACATAATGTTGGATATAAAGATGGAACCAAAGGCTATAGACCTTGGTGCTATGAAGAAGGTCCGAACAAGATATACACACAGTAGAGATGTAGTCTTTAAACATGGGGTAATGTCATTCTTGCAGTAGAGTAAAGTATCTCAAAAAATTGGTCTAACTATCAGCCAAACTAGTGAAAAGATCGTTTCAGGCAGTCAGAAGTTGAGGTGGAGCTTGGAAAAGAGAACATACATCCTCCTATGAGATTCTGAGATGCAAATTTAGTGGCTTATGCTTTGTCTGTTGCTAAAGAAAATGAGTACCAAGAGTCAAGACACTATAAGGAAGCTATGAAAAGCAAAGATAGAGAGCGAGAGCAATGTATATTAGCTATGAATGAAGAACTAGATTATTTGCTAAAAATGGAACATGGACCATAGTAGACAAACATGCAAATCACAAGCTTGTCAGTTGCAATTGGATATTCAAGAAAATTGTGGAAGTTGTAAGTGATCAAGAAACTCTTCGGTTCAAAGCAAGATTAGTAGACAAAGGAATCACTCACAAAAAGGGTATAGATTTTAATGAAATATTCTCCGTATAAATGAAACATTGCTCAATAGAGATTCTATTGTCTCTAGTAGCATAGCGGCACTTGATACTAGAACAGCTTGATACGAAAATAGCATTCTCATATGGAATTCTTGAAGAGACAATATATATGTAATAATCAGAGGGTTTTACCATGCCTGAAATTTAAATAATGTTTGTTTGTTGAAGAAATCCCTATATGGCCTCAAGCAAAGTTCAAGACAATGGTATAAAAGATTTGATGAGAAAATGCTAAAATTAATAATTAAAAATACAATCATTAAACATATGTTTATATGAAGAAATATTAAGGCACTACAATATTTTACTTACTTTTGTCGGTCAATGATATGCTCATAGCAACAGAAGAAATTAAATAATATTAAAAGTCATATTCACCTAAAAGTCTAGGATTTTTATTAGTGTTCCTACCTTATCACTCCATCAGTCGTCGCGTATACTCTCACACACACGCCGTTACTCTCACTCTTGTTCGAAATTCTTGTCTTCATCTAATGATACGCAACGGAAAATATGGACATGAATATGATCTAGATTCAAAATTGATATTCCGAGTTGAGCAATTAATTACATGACAGATAGAAACACTTACTTGTTGTGTAGTTTGATTTACACTGTTTGATCGAATTCTGGCATCTTACTAGTGAATCCACTACTTTCGGTATTCACGTGTATGCCAGTCCGATGCATAAATAATTCCCGGTACCCATTTCAATCAGAGAAAGATAGAAAATATCTTATTGAACATATGTATTATTTGTCTGAGAAAATAATTGAGTTCTGATGTTGTAAACATTCTGAACTTCTAAATTCAATTGTTACCATTTTTCTCTATAATAAGAAAATATATATTAACTGCTCCATGGGCCTAAGGCCATGAGCTTGTATTCTTTTGTCTGCATTAACTAATTAATAGTCCAACCTTAATTCATTAAATTCCAATATACTAATCTAGTCCACATATCTTTCAGTCTCCCACTTAGACTAGTATTAGATATAATACGAAGCTCGAACTTTGTACCCTTTAGCGGATCAACAATACACATAAAATGTGACCCTGCAGGGCCCCACTATCGATGATTATCAAATTAAAGTCTACATAAAACTCTTAGACTATGTCGCGCAACGAACTCGATATATGAATGATTTCGTTTACATGAAAGTAGCATTTATATGAAGTTTACGTAATATCTTTTCATTCATGAACTACTACTCAGCCTAGGATCTTCCATGTGTCTATCCAAATAGCTCAATCACTTTATCTCATCTTTATTATATGATCTATTCGATCATAGTCAATTACTTTACTTGAATACATCATTGCACTAGTCAGTGACTTAATGATAAAATAATATAGAGAAATTGAGTGTTCCCTCGAAATCTGAATCGAGAAATGAATTCCATTCTTAGCTCAACTGCCATTTTCATTTGTCTCATGATGTACCTAACATAAGTCCGTGTCTTGGTCCTTTTTTGGGAGGCAAGCATTGTACAAGGTCAAAGTACATGACTCAACAAACAAAATGTGTAATGATCTCAGGTCGAAGGACTATCACATACTGCACACACTAATATACCTTCACTAAACAAACAGTTTAATAGTAGGGATATCAATACTCTCCAAAGTATCCATGTGTCCATCTCGGATATCTAATATCTCGTAGTTGTGAGACCAACTATATTCTCTAAGAATGTGATACATACCACATGCTAACATATGACATATCATCAATATCCAATTCTTGATGATCATCGATTAGGTTTATTTTTGAATTACACAATATCATTGATGTCCCACACCATTAATGACAATTATAATTTAAGGAAACATATATAGGTATATAGACAACCAATCAAAATAATTATTCCAACAAATGCACAAGACCTATAGAAAATTAAATTTTCATGGAGCATGATCAAGTAAGGATGTCTCAATACAAATTGTTTCTAAGTCATACAAACTTTAAACTCCCAGTAATTCAAAGCCATCTACCAACATGTGTAACATCTAAGCAGTCAAAGTGCTTGTAGTGCTTCGTTGTACATATAGACTTGGTGAAATGATCAACCAAGTCTTCCTAATTTCATATAAGCCTTTTTCTATAAATTTTCTGTTCGTAACTCTTGGCATTGGTGGTTGAATTGGCAGTAGCACTCGGTAACCATTCCAACTTATTGCATCACCATTAAAGAGAAAACATGTCCAGACTTAGATTCATAGTTGCTTGGAAACTAACATCAGTTTATCCAATAACAGATAGCTCTGGCTACCATCACAGACCATGTATTAGTCTTTAGTTCCTATAAGGTACTTAAGAATAGTTTTGATAGTTATCCAAACTTTCCCATTGGGATTTTGCTGAAATATGTCTATCATGCTAAGTGCATAGGTCACAATTGGCCTAGTACATATCATGGCATATATAATAGATCCTATAGTTGAAGCATATGAGATCTTCTTTATGTAATTCATTTTCTTGTCTTTAGAAGGGCAACTCTTTTAAACAAAGCAATGTCATGTCTAATATGAAGAATTCCAATAATGGAATTCTCCATTAAGAAGCACCTTAGCAACTTGTCTATGTAAGTGAACTATGATAATATCAACAACATGCTTAGTTTATCTCAAAAGATCTTAATACTAAGGATGTAGGAAGCATCATCTAAATCCTTTACCATAAAGGAACTATACAACCTATTTTTTTCACGGATTGTGTCATGAAATGATCACTACCCATAATCAAAATGTCATCGACATATATGATAAGATAGACAATGTTTCCATTCTGGTGCTTACTATAAGCGCATGGATCCTATTTACTTCTGACAATATCAAACGATTTGATAGTCTTGTTAAAGCAAATATTCTAACTCCTGGAAGTTCGCTTGAATCCATAAATGGACTTCCGTAACTAGCATACTATATTCGACCTTTCTTTTTTGATACAAAACCTTTAGGCTGTGTCATACACACATTGCCTTCGAGTTCTCTATTGAGAAAACACAATTTTACATCCATTTGCCAAATGTTAAAATCTTAGTATGCAACTATTGCAAGTAATATCCTAATGGACTTGATCTTAGTGACCAACAAAACGTTTCATCGTAGCTAATGTCCTTGTGCTGACTATAACCCTTCGCCACTAACCTAACCTTGTGGGTTTGTACCTCGCCTTTTGCATTTATCTTCTTTTGAAGATCCATTTGCAACCTATGGGTCAACCCTAGGTGACAGCTTAACAAGTTTCCAAACTAAATTGAAGTACATCGAGTCCATTTCAAATATTAAGACTTCATGCCACCTTTCATATCAATGTCTACCATCGCTACGGTATTGGTCTTAGGTTCATCACCATTCCAATTCATTTCATAATCTTGGTTCTCAACCATAACATTTAATCTATCAGGTGCACGATGATTCCTCAAGGCCTATGAGAAGGTTCCTTTAAGTTGAGTGTTTCAACACTAGGTGAATGTACACAGCTATAGCCCAATTGAGCTGAGCCCAACAATATAGAAAATGAGAGGGCTGAGCCCATAAGCACCAAAGCCAACAACCCAGCCGCAAGGGCCCAAACCCGCATCTTATCAGCACCAATACTAGCCCTAACCCAGAATCCAATCCGGACCGCTTCTGCTAAGGTTTGTGGCAATTTTAGCACAGTTGCCGCTGACCTATCCTTCCCGTCGCCTTTGCGACGTATACTGCCCGCCGGTGACCAACGATGCAGCGCTGACAACCACCACTACCTCGATAAGGGACCACTGTTGACGAGTCCACATCGGTGGATCCTGTGAGATCGACGACCCGTCCAGCAACAGCATTTCGTGTGGCGCTTAGCGACGATGCTAATATTGTCGGCCTTTGTGATGTGCCCTCCAGTTCATCGTCCCATCCAGCACACGACTGCCCTGATCGGATGCCCCTTCGAAAGCCATGACAGCAGAGGCCAGACACGGCCAGGAAAAGACGCACAACTGCATTGACCGAGGCTCTTCTCCTTTGTCCCGATGGCCAACGCCTCCCTCGGTGGTTCCTTCGTCGCCGGCGACCGGCTGAGAGCAAGCTTTTGCCTGGCCGGTGACCAGAATTGAGCAGCCAATGCTTGATCCTAGTGATCAAAATTCAAAAACCATGAAGATGTTGAAATACAATTTCAGTTTTTTCAAAATCCAATTTTGATTTCCGAAACTCAATTACCAAATCCAATTTCTAAAATTAATCAACAATTAATTAGAACACAAAACATTCATGAGTCGAGCCCCATGCTCAAATAACATTATTGGAAATATTTGTCTTCATCTAATGATACGCAACAGAAAATACAAATAGGAATATGATCTAGATTCATAATTGTTATTGTGAGTTGAGCAGTTAATCACACAACGGATAGAAACAGTTACTTGTGCATAGTTTGATTGTTGGGGTTTTGAATATTCCAATGAAGGAATCCCCTACGCAGAATCTACTAGGTTAACATAAGAAATTCTTTCAAGCGTTTAATTCATCCTACTTTATTCTAGAACGCAAGTAAGCATGCTTTAAGGAACTTTTAAATCCTAAACATGCTTCTAGTTGGTTTTCGATGTTTACCTTTTTCAATCTCCAAAGCCTCGAAGATAGCTCGCTCCTTCTCCACGTGAAGATCTTTGATCTCTCACCTTGGAACTTCTAATATGTTCCCTACTCTTAGATTTGAATATTGTGTGGACAAAACTATCAAACCTATAGGACTTGAAAGAGAATGAAGAGAGCAAAGAACTAGGTTTGAAACCTAGTGATTTTCAAAAATTGTGTAGTGCATGTGCTGGTGTGATTTTTGAAATCCTCACTTAGGTTTAGGTCAAAAGTGTTTTCTCTTAATTCCTTTCTCCTATATATAGAGTTATGATGGGCCAGATTAGGGATCCAAGAAAATTTAGACTGGGCCTCCCTGTTGGGCTTCACTAATTAAATTGAGCCCCAATTTAATATAAGCCTAACAGAATATTAATTTGTACCACTATAGAATTTAATATTTACTTACCTGTCCAAATCCAAATTACAGAGAATTTGGGCTTCCTTTTTAATTAATTTATTTCCCGTGTTTAAGACTTTAATATCCATTAATTAATTTCCACTTGCTGCTGGTTTTAATTAATTAATATCTTTTACCAAAGAGTACTCCAGTTCAAAATTCTATATTTATTATACTTTGGAATAAATTCAAAGCCGACCGAGCTTCTGTATAATAAAACCTTTTATTAAGCTCCTCTTGGGGATATTATCAACCCGGACTCTCCCGGGACACAATTCAAATGTAATAACAATCCTAGCACCTCTTATTTATTAATTACCACTGCCCAAGATATCAGGATTCTTGGACTACAAAAAGCCCGCACCTTTTGATAAGTCAAAGCAATGCATAATTAATAACATATGCTCAATGTTATATATAAAGATTAAGAAATAAATATCACCGAGATCTCATCTTTCAGTAATCAGCAAGAAACACTTATATCTCGTGAATCCTTTCAGTGCTATACCACACCAGTGTCTTTTGTTTACCAAGGTTAGTAAACGTTTTGGACTGACAC
>JAYDZE010173336.1:0-21730 GCA_034509125.1 Monilaria moniliformis | reverse complement strand
TATATATATATGCTACAGTATTTCGGTCTGACCGATCCGACCGATTAAACCATAAACCATAACTTTGTCAGTTTGCTCACCGGTTCGGTTTTTAAAACATTGATTATATTTCAGGCACCCATTCAACATGCCGCATCATTTTTTCGACGCCGTAAGATATGAATAAGATAAATTATTTTGTATATATTTATTTATTTTCACTTGTTGAAAAAAATGTATAAGGGGTATCAAAGTAACAGCTATGAAGGAACCCTTTAGAATATATAAATTTATGAGGTTCAACATATAAATTATTTATATTGTTCTATGTATTACAGTAATTACTATTAGTTACCCCTTTTAATTTGTTTTATGGAAAAAAAACCAATACTTTTGAAATTTATTTTGCTACTCCTACATAATTTCCTCGACCTGATTGACTTTTAGTTGGGATTCGATTAGAAAATCGGAAACCAACTATTTCGATCTGTTTTTTATTTCAACTGAATCGATGGAAACTACTTATTAATATTTGTTTGTATATTATTGTTTATGAAACTAATAGTGATGACTATCTTATTATTACACAAAAAATTAGTCTAATTTTTGAGGAATAAATGAAAAATATGCATACCAATTTGGTTAAAACCGATACCATAACCAACTGAAGAGTGAAACAAAGGAACTGTGTTCACAATTTAAAACCTAAATAATGCACTCTTTGGTGCATCCATCCTAATTAATTCCTAATTGTAATTAATAAATTAATAGATCCTAATTAACTTAATTAGAATGAATGCACCTTTGCCTTCAGATCATCGGAGCACACGACTTTTTGCAAATTTCAAATTATTTGTACATCATGATATGTGGAGACATTAACAATCAGAACGGGGGATGAACTACCTTAACATGAGATTACTACAGAAATCACACATTACTTTTGAAGAAAATATCTAGTACATAGGATATTCAATGTACAGTAGGAAGAAAGCCAAACGCCACAGCTTATTACACAAAGGTAAACACATATACACTTCATAATCAATCACTAAAAATAATTGAATGAGCAGACAAATCTAAAATGAAGACAAACGAAAAAACAATGGATAATTGGGCAGGGATTTTCGTGGTTCATAATCAAGAAGTGAAAGGGCAACACCTATAATGAAACAAGACACTCGAGACCTGAAAATTTGATACTGTCAGGGATGAGCTAACCTCTTGACTATGGCAGCCATGTAGTTGCCCTGGTGCTCTGCGAGAGCCAGCTCCATTTCACTTGGCTCCCTTGTGCCATCACCTGCAAAAACCCCAGCTCCATATGGAGAACCCCCTCTAATGGAATCCATTCTGAACATACCTGCACCAAATGTATATCCAATTGGAACAAATAGCATCCCGTGATGAGCTAATTGGGTAATCGCTGTCCACCTGCAAATTCGGACAACCGCCATCAAGCAAACTTTCTTGCCATCCCTTTGCGTGATAATAACTCAGACATGCATCTTGCACGGTGTTTCAGACAAAAGGAGCCTAGGTAAGTTTGGATAGTTGTTTTCTACTCCCTCCGTCACATTAAGCTTGGCACACTTTCCATTATGGGTTGTCCCCTTTACAATGGCCCAAGCCCAAAGTGGAAACAATTAAGGCCTTAATCTTCCCTTTTAGTAGGTGACCATCTCACTTTAAATTTATGATATTTAAATAATACACTAAATAAGTGGGTCCATATCACTTTATCCCTTAATAAAACATTCCTTATTTTCTGTGCCCAAAAGTACTGTGCCAACCTTAATGGGACGGAGAGAGTAATACTTTGACGTTTTTATTCAACAAAAAACATTGATGCTTCGTAATGTGTGGTGAAATCACATATAAATGGCACCTCTTAGGATTGCAGAGGCCAACAGTTAGTCTTTGGACGATTATAGTCCGAATCTACATGCATTCAATGAGACAAGATAAATGTACTACCAAATACAAAGTACTTACACCATAGCCACAAGCCACAAGCCGGGAAATACTTGTTTCTCTATGCAGTCTTAGCATATTTAATTATCCCAATTACTGCAAACTGACTACAAATATCTACATAACTATAACAACAAACTAAATAGAGGTACAGACCAAATAATCAACTGAATCACCCACCCAACAATTTCACTGTCAGTCAACTTCATTTCCAGATTAACTCAATAGAATCACATAAGCAAACAGAAATGCAATCAAACAAAGAAGTGAAAGAGAAATCTAATACAGTGGCAGTTGCAGCCAACTGATAAATGCACTAAAAGTAATAGTATAGTTCAGTAATGAAGAACAATAAAGTGCCAGTCAGACCTCCATCCATGTTTTAGAATTTGACGATGGGACATCATTATGTTAGCATTCAGAGCAAACACAGCAGCGGTCAAAGTTGCTAGAGTGCCACGCTCTTAGAAAGCAACTTACTATATTGCCAATCCAATTAATTATAACAGGCGTTGGCCGTTGCAAAGATTTGAGTGGTGATACAATGTTATGGGATAAAATAATCCTGGCATCATAGTATCCTTGATATTTCCCTAGTTCTGGGATTTGCCCCAGATCTAATAGCTGAATGCTGTAGTATAAACATTGGATCAAAGATTTATTCACCCTTCAAGCTCTTTAAGCTATCCCATCGAACAAACAAACGCATACTGATAGGGATCGATTTCTGCAGTCTTTAGTTATTATTATTAGTTATTAATAATTCTTCATTAGTTATTTAGTATGTTTAGGAGTCTAGTTGTTAGTAGTTTCATAGAGATAGGTTTATCTTTTAGAGTTTAATTTAAGTTACTCGTTAGTTTCTAATAAATAGGGCCTTGTATTCTCCAGTTTAGTTGTCCAGAAAATAATAGTTGAATCCAGCGTTTGCTGTGAAGGCCTCTGCTGAGGAGTGGCCCTATTCGGAGGTGGCGTTACGTTGTCGCTCAAGTTCTGTTCAGTTATATCAATTTCTTTCTGTTTTTTTTTTGGTTCGATATATTGCTGTTGTCCTGTTCTCTGTTGTGTTCTATTAAGGTTCCAGCACTATAGTCGTGAGTGTCTATCACATTCAAAAAGAAAAAAAAAATTAAAAAAAAGGGAGAGAGAGAGAGAGTGGCTTATTTGCTAAAATACCTAGAAAACAAAAGGATAATATCATATGCAATGTGGGCCTACTTCTGTACTTCAATATGGCAATTCGGCTTCGAGTTATCTCAAATGACGCTGAAACCACGATGGAGCATAAACAAGCTCAGGCAAGCTTCTAGTAACTCAAAGTCGTTTTATACCATATACTCCCAACTATAAAATTGAACCAGGGTTCTCGGGACTTCTGACACTGAAAAGAAATTAATATCCAAAATTGCAGTTTCTATAACAGACAGTTCGAATTTAACTTTTCTAAACTCTCACTTTTGAAAAAAATTGATTTTTCACATTTGCTTTTAGTAGGTTATGTCAAGTTCCAACTCTCCAAATGAGAGTTTGTCATGGAGTCCGCCTGTGTCTAAATGGATCTTTGTAAGAATATTAGAGTTTTTCCAAAAAAAATCATGATAGTTTTTCCTTAACATAATCTATCTGTTCCCTTATCTTACTTGTTTAGGTTATCTTCTTCTTCTACAACTAAGCCTTACATACCACATATACAAATGATACAGAAGACCCAGAACCAAAATTTGAAAACCTTTGAGTTAGCCACAGATGGATTCAGGAATTTCTCAGTCGGTTTTCAGTCAGAAGCTAGTGAGTACTATTGTTCCGAAGTTTCATGAACACAGATACAAGAAGTCACTTTAAAAGTTCCATCCAAGGATCTACTAACTACAAGTGAACAAATATATAAAAAATCTAATGGATTCAACACCAGCATTAATCTGCATTTTGTTAGAATAAGGTAACATTTTCAAAAATGCAGTATAGATAAGTACAACAAACAATAAGATTTGACTGAATCAGCATACTTAGTCATATGAAAACACGTCTATCAAAGGCCAATTGAAGAATTCAAAGCATCAAAACAAACAGTTTGATCCCTCTCCGACAAACTATCTACCAATTCATGTTTCAATATCGTTGAAATAAGCTACATTATTATGTCATTCAATAATCATGCCTTGTATGGAATATATCAATATAAACAGAAACAATAGGAATCATAAAGAGAAAATAAGATAAGTATGGCATAAAATCGGAGCTTACGCAGTGGTCTCTTGGCCGCCCCCTTGAGTCCCCGTGCTGACAAAGAAGCCGGCGGGCTTCCCGGCGAGATTCTGCTCCTTCCACAATTGGGCGGTGGAATCGAAGAAGGCCTTCATCTGCGCAGCCATGCACCCGTACCTCGTGGGGAACCCGAATAGGAAACCGTCGGCGGCGGCCAAATCGGCGGGCGACCCGATCTCTGGAATGGAATCGTCCTTGGGCGGGGCCCGCATTTTGGCGAGGACTTCCTCGGTCAACGTCTCCGGGACCCTGTAGAGCAGGGCCTCGACGCCGGCGACGCTGTCGGCGCCCTGCTTCATCCGCCGGGCGAGGCCCTCCACGTGGCCGTACATCGAGTAGAACACTATGAAGAGTCTGACATTCCGCGGAGGGATCGTGGCCACGGCTTCGTCGGCGGTACTCTCGGTGGCAGCAGGGGTGGACTCTGGGAGTTCATGGTTGTCCTCGGCGGCGGCAGCGGTGGTGCGTTTCGGGAACTTTTTCTTGCTAGGGACACAGCCCCCGCCTTTTCCCATCAATTGTTGCGGATCAAGAAATCAGGAAAATGGGGGCGGCGGAGGATAGATGGGGGCAAGTGAGCGAGTATCCACAGGCGGAGCTGTCCAAACGATGACGTTTCGCGTTAACAACTATCTATGTCAATAAAGTTACAGTTATTTAAGGATGATCCTTTTTATTTGGAATGTTCCTTCAACAAAATTACACTCCAGTAATAGCCTAACATAATACTCCATTTGTGCGCCATAAATTGTTTTATTTGGATTTGACACATATTTTAAGGAATTATTTGGGTTTGTTAAAAATATGAATGAAAATGGTGAAAAAGTTAGTATTATATGAATCTCACTTTTATATATTAATTTTATAATTGAATGTGAGTGTAATGAGTTTTTTGTAAATTATAAAAATAAAATGAGACATTTTATTATGAACGTCTATTTTGACAAAATAAGATATTTTATGGTGGACGGACGGGGGAGTAATACACAAAAAAAAATAGTTATAAAGTACACCATCATACATGGATTTTTCATGTTTCTTTTTCTTACTACTTTAATTTTTTTTATATACCTTATATCCCAATCGATCTTTGATAGGACTTCATTTAATTCAAAATCTAAATATAAAAAATACTTAATCTCATGGAGATTTTAATGAGACTTAATTAATTAATGAAAACAAGATATAAGTAATATTTTTGCGGCATGTTACTTCAACTTCAACAATATAAGAGTTATCATAGGAGTTCAGATTGTATATATTTTTCCCCAGGGTCGTGATAAGGCATATCAATATCTTGTAAAATTAATGTAATATTAATATATACTCAAAAGGAGAAAACTCCTATACACGCGGCTTTACGTTCGATTTTTCTATTTGGGCTGGGCTGTGTTGGAGATGGGCTGCAATTAACAGAGACAACGAATTGCATGCATAAAGCCTTCAAATTATTATTTATTCATTCATGTATATATTATTTACAAAAGTAATAATCAAATTCACATTTTAATATTTAGCAAAACACGTAAAACTTTTAATAATAGATATTTGAAAGATTTCAAATTGAGGGAGTTTCATTTGTAAAGGATTGAGATGTTGTGACAACAATATTAAATCCAGATTACAAATTAAATTAAATTAAATTCATGATTTTAATTTTTAATGACACTTCTTCATTATTAACTTATTGTAGCGAAATTTTAAATTATGTACAACACCCATAAGGTTAAATTTCTTTCGGGACTTTTGAATGACAATATTTCATTAGGATGCAAAATACTATTTTTGTGAATAAAACTTACTGTTCTTTTAAATAAAAATTATTATTTTTGTGAATAAACTTTATTGTTATAATGAATAAAATGTATTGTTCTTATGGATTAAAGAAAAATAAAACTTGTTTTGAATAAAAGTTATTGTTTTTGTGAATAAAAGTTATTGTTATTGTGAATAAAAAATATTATTTTTATAAATAAAAGTTGTTGTTCTAATGAATAAATGTTATTTTTCTTGAGAATAAAAGTTATTATTCTAAGGAATAAAGTTACTATTCTTGTGAATAAAAGCTATTATTCTTGTGAATAAAAGTGGCATTTGTTATTCAAAATTTTTATTATATTATTCCTATTATCTAATATATATATATATATATATATATATATATATATATATAATTAAGGAAGTTCAATTTTTTTATTATATTTTTCCAATTATATAATATACATATATATATATATACTAAGGAAGTGACGATCGTCTTTAATAAAAGTCACTCTTCTAATGATTTAAAACTAATATTCTTATTAATAAAGGTGATTATTCTTATGAATAAAATTTATTGTTCTTATAAATAAAAATAACAATTTTAATGAATAAAAGTGACACTTTATTTAAACATCTAAAACATCTTTTGCAAAAGTTTATGAAGCAAATTCATTTCATGCTTTAAATCATATAGATAGTGATTACACTTAGTATACACACATGATAATACTTATTATGTACTTTCATAAATTGCTTACGTTTATAAGTTGAGTAATTAATATTTTCTAAAATAATTATCTCAACAGTTTAAATAGATTATCATAATTCTAAGCAAATTATTGATATATAATATTCAAATTATACTAAGCATAATCTAATTTATTATGCTGATCATTCCATAAACTAATCAAGCTTAAATCTAGTCTAAATAATTGATGAAACAGCTCAATTTAAACTGAAGTCTTTAGCTTAATTAACAAATTAATTAAGGCCCAACTCAAAAATACCTTCAGCCCTATCTCTCAGATCTGGTCCAACAGATAGGTCTTAACTCACTATAACACTTCAGCCCAATTTTTTATTAATTAAGCCCAGAATTAAATTGATCAACCCCAACTTAAAATTAAATTGAAACCCAATTTTTATAGTCCAACTATTTTCCTTTCTCTCTTTTAGCGCACACAGTGAGGGAGCGCGTTCCAGAGTGCGCCTCTTGCTCAAAATATTTTGTTGTCTGAGAATTTTCTAAGATATATATATGTCTTCTATAAATTCTGTATCTCACCTTAACTTGTCTTTTTTTTAGGGGGGGGGGGGGGGAATGGGAGTAGTGGGAAATCTTTTCGCTAGATCGAAAAGGTCTAGGCATCTCTAGATTGAATATAAAAATTTAATTGAGTTTAATGGTTTCAAATATCTTGATAAGTTTAGTTATTTATACTCGCAAGGTGGTAGGTGAATTCTGAATCATTTATTTATGTGGTCATACTCTCACCTTAATGAAAAATGTTTAGGGAAAGGATCAGGATATATATAGTCTGAGAGGGTATAGTTGAACTTAATTATCATTCTATTAATTAATTGTGGTTTGATTTCTTAATCATATTTTATTTATGACTTGTTAGTATTTAAATGATGGTTCATATCGGATTCGTTCTGATTGATAATTAAGACGAGTTTACTCTTAAAGGTTGATATATTGTGGTGGAATCGAGAAAAGCAATGAGTGTGGTAAGTCCCTAGCTACCAAATACAAATTAACTAGGGCAGCAATAATATTAATTATATTATTAGAGAGATTCCCTGCAAATCCACCACCTGAAAATCCTTAACCACTTGTCTCTATTTATCGTGGTGAGCATGTGCCTTCTTACACCTTTCTGAAATTTGACTTGGAAAACTTGTTGCGTGTCGATTAAGAATTTCTGATTTTTGGTATCAAATGGTGAATGAACACCAGATCGCCACATGCCGCCACCTTTGATTAATTCATGTAAACAGGATATAGCCTTCATTAATTCAGACTAATTAATTATCCATCGCCGCCGGACAAATGACACTAAACACCTCACCCTTTGGAGATTTCTACTGCTTTTTTTAGTACTCATGCAGCGCTCTTTCTTTAATGTTCTAACAAATCTGTTCTTGATTATAATCAAAACGATTGTATTCTCTGGTTGCTCTAATACAATCATGGATTATTAATGTGCTATAGTATAGTGATTGTATCGGGTAAATAGTCTTAACTGTGATTATGATAAGTTTCTTTCTTTACTAAAATAGACTTTTTCTTAGAATATCAAATTCTGTGCAGGAAGATCTGACGGAAAAAAATTTCGACCAAAATTTTAAATTAATATTACTTTTATAATTTTAATGATGTTTTGCCTTGTTTGAAATCCGTTTGATGTATTTTAACCTGAAACGGTATTTATATAACAATCCCACATTAACAGATGACGCATGCAAGAAGCAGACTAAATACGTTGATAATTAATCACAATATGTTAGATTAATAATTAATAATTACTTACATGTAGGTTAGAACATCAACCTTAAAGTAAGAGCTTTATTGGAGCTCTTAGGAAAAAAGAATTACCTAGACTGGTCCCTAACTTAAGGCGTAAATTGAGGGTTTTTGAATCATAAAAGTGCTGGTAATATTAAGTAAAACATCGAAAATGTGACGACTTCTATGGTAAAGGAAGCGGGAAACATGGAACTATCGTGTCTATAATCTTATATTATTTGAACTGTTGTTGGCTAGTCACAACCTGCAGTCCAGTAAATTTTGTGTCAATTGTAATTTTCTATATCTGTATATAGTTTTGTTTGTATCCCATAGTATGTTATTTTATTGCTCAAATAAAGAAAAAAAAACGTATGTCATTTTACCGAATAGCTTTCACAGAACACGATGATTGGCGTATAAATCAGAATACTAATTTATATTTCCAGATTTCGATCGTTTTGCCGGAATATACGTTTAATTAATTCACATAAAGAAAAAGACTTAGGGGGCGTGCGGGTAGTATCGCCCCGGATCCAATCCGAACTCACCTCCAAATTCGATTTGAACACACTCGAACTTAATCCATATCCCTAACCCATGACTTATTTTATAAAGGGAGTGTCAAACAAAATATATCACGTCCATAAAAAGAGAAGTTGTTTATCATCATCTATAATAGTATAAGTTTTCTATACAATTTTGCCTTAACAGACAAATTTATCCTTCATATGGCCGATAAAGTTGCTGGAACTGACATGACTCTTTTTCGCCTTTTATTTAAAAAAATTCGGTCATCTTCTTCATAATACAACCGAAAAAAATAGAAGTAAGAATCAACGAACTTAGTTGACTGCATTCGAAATTTTTCGTGTAAAATGGTGGTTGTTCATACCTTTAAAATTAAAACTCCAACCAAATTAAATTCGCGGCATAATCATCGGGTAACTCTTTCAACAAATTATGAACGTGAACTGATTGGTCTCCTTTGACCGGTTGAATATACTGGTTGAATACTAGTAAGCGGGAGATTCGAGCTCTCATTATCTGGACTCTAATCATCTCAGCCCTCATCATAACCAAATTCCTTTATAGCATGAAAATGATCAGTCCACGTTCAGATAATATTGGGGTTGATAGACCCCATTAAAAAGTTTATAGATTCATTGGAGGCAACGAAAGTGGGACCGATGGCAATACAGTGGGATCACGGCTGTGTGGCTAATGAATATGTGGAAGATGTTGGTGCCATTGTTGTCTACCACTGTGATAGAGTGAGGCGGCGGCACAAATTAGGTTGAATTGAAAGAACGTTTTGCTAGAAGAGAGTAAAGCAGCGCGGTGTATCTCTTTGTGACCCACAGTCATGAATTATGATCGTATGCCATGATGGTTCATGATCGAGGTCAATGATTGTTGAGGCTATCATGGTTGCCATCGTGGGCGAGAACCGTAATCCACGACTATAGTCCATGATGGCACCCACGATCACCTTTAACTATCGTAGTCTTAAAAAGAAATCATAGTTTCTAAATTTTAAATAGTCGTTTGTAGTTAGGGGATATTTTTTATGAATACTGTAATTGTTTGTGTTGCATTACAGAACAAATAAAACATCACAAACCAATTTTGTAAGATCATAGAGTGATTCACATCATGATATATCCAAACTTACACAAATTATGATAATAATATGTACTCGTATCTTGGAAATTCATATCATGCTTAGTCTTGTAATCACTTGTTAGACATGATATATGTTATGTTAAATAATATATGATCATAGTCCATTACTTACACAAATGATGATGATAATATGTACTTTATTTTGCAAATATTGATAATAATACACATTACTTATAGTGAAATCATTTACAATCATTGAATGATTTGTTTGAATGGAGTACATTGTCAAATAATTGACCATATACCATAATAATATTTACATACAAATTAAAAATGCGAGATATAACGGAGAACTTGTATACTTCTTAAGGCCATGATCTTTGTAATCATCGTGGTTGCCATCATGGGTGGTAACCATGAGCTATGATTGTAGCCCATGATGGCACCCACAATCGATTTTATCGTGGCCTTAAAAATAAATTATGGTTTGTGACTTTTAAGTAGCCGTGTATAGTTGGGTGTTGTTTTAATGAATAATGTAATTGTATATGTTGCATTACTAATCACATATAGCCTTACAATAACTTATTACACATGACATATGTTAGAAAATACTTAATCATAGTCAATTGCTTACACAAATGATGATAATATATGTATTATACACGTCACATATAGTGTGATCACTTATAATCACTGGATGATTAGTTTGAAATAATATGTATTGTAAAATAAAATACTCGATCATATTTCATTATAATATGTAGATACAGACTAAATATGCGAGATACAATAGAAAATTTGTATACTTCTTAATGCCACGACGGTTGTGGCCTTTGTAGGTGGTAACCATGAGCCACAATTGTAGCCCACGATGACACACACGATTATGAACTACGAGGATCATGTACCTACGACGCACCCCACAATCATGCACCTATGATCGTGCTCAATCACGATTCATCAAGCATGGTTGATCACTCACTGTCGCAAAACACTATCGTGGGTACCATCGTGGCTCACGAAGTGTCCCTCGCTCGTGGATAATGATGGAGGTCTCGCTCACGACACTGAGCCACAATGTCTTACTAATGCCAGCCTGCCACGATGGTTCTCACAATCGTGGCTCACGAACATGTCCTCCTTTCGTGATCCTCACTAACCCCTCTTTTCTCTCAACCCTAATTTGTATCGCCGCCTCAGTCTGTATAAATAATCTCACTACCCATTTTCTTTTCGAACCTAATTTGCATTGTCGCCTCACCCTCGAACACTCTCACTACATCCTACCTCTCACCTTAATTCTCGCCGCCTCCTCTCATTCTTATGGTGTTTGACAAGATGGCACTCACATCTTTCGGCCCCACATCTATAGCCACTACAGCTGCAACCCCACAGCCACGACCCTATAGCCACAACCCCACAGCTGCAACCCCACTACCGTCGACTTCTACGTACCTATAAGATTTTTTTAGATAAGACGATGGCTGCTTTCTGCTTTGGTCACCTTTTTCACTGGAGACGCCTCTCCATGGTGACCACTCCATCATTTCGTCGAATTGCCAACGAACTCAACCGAGAAATCAAAAGAATTTTTTAGTTTTTTCTCTTGTTTCAAAAGTGTGACGGTCATGTCGGACGATGGACGATGAGCTTGTGAATAAGGAAATCTATATATAAATAAAATGGTCTTATAAGTTTTTAACGGAACGCTCGATTGAATTTTTTTTGCACATAGCGTACCATTGAAAAGCTTATAGATTTGTTCTTTGTATACGTAGATTTATGCACAAAATCACTTTACATCTTCTTATTTTTATTTTTATTTTAGACTATTCTTCTGATTTTGCATCTGATGGATCCACAGCGTGGAGCGGATCATGGTTTCGCGCTATGAATGATCGTGGAGTTCGTTGATGGATTATATTGTAGCTAAGTCATCCGTGGTACTCTTTGTGCTATTCTGGCAATATGGGCATGGTCTTTGCTACTAACTAGTTTTTCAAGTTTGGGGTCTTGACTACTAACTAGATCTTGTGTGTTGTTTAATTTTCTTCTTGAATGAAATAAAATGAAACTATTTCTTTTTTCTCTAACTTTCGGTTGGTAGTACGAAATCAAATTTTACACAATCACAATCTCAAATGAATACAATGAAACGCAGTAAAAATATAATGAAACTGAAATCAGACATTAGTGGACGAAAACACAAAAAAGAGAATTTCTTTTACCATTGTGGGTGGCTCGCTTACTCACGACAGTGATCCACGATCTCTCACTAACGACAACCTTCCATGATAGTTCTTACTATTGTGTCCCTCAATCGTGTCTTAACCGCGATTGCGGATGGTGGTCAATGGTCGTGGTCCGCGATTGAGGTCGACAGTTGTAGTCCGCAATCTTGTCTTCAGAGTTATACCTCGTCTCGTTTATAGCTCCACGATCATTGTCATGGACTAAAAGTTTAGGCAGTAAAAACACAATGAAACTAAAATCGGACACTGGTACACAAAAAGACAAAAAGAATAATTTTTTTGATATGGATGGCTCACACGATCTCTCACTAACGATGGCCTTCCACGATGGTTCTTACTATCGTGTCCCTCGATCTTGTCTCAATTGTGACCGTGGAACACGATCTTGTCTTCAGAGTTATTCCACTATCGTTGGATTGGACCAAGACCTTAGGCAATGATCGTGGACAACGGTCATACAAAACGATTGTGGGCAACGATAGTGGACTTTAGAACATGACCGGGTGCCAAGATCGTGGGCTAGTACAGTTTGAAAAAATCAAATTTTGCGACTTTGTAATGATTTTGTATACCTTAATTCTTTAAGTCGCCGAAACACGAACGCATTTACTATGTTATCTTTCGAATTTAAACTTTCTTTTTTCAAAAAAAAAAAAATAAACACTGTCGATTCTTTAAGTTGTGAGTTTTCAAAAAAGTTTATGATCTCATTGTTATTATATTTTCAAGTAAGTTTATATTTATGGTATATCACAAGTGTACATTTGATGTAGTTGGTTGAAATTTTAAGTTTTAAAGGCATGAACAACCTCCCTCTTACATGAAATAAATCAAATACAGTCAACTGAGTTGGTTGATTATCTTAATTCTATTTTTTTTAATTTCGGTTGTATTGTAAATAAGAAGCCCGAAAATAATCTAAATAAAATGCAAAAAATGAGTCATGTCAGCTTCAACAACTTCTTCGGCCATATAGAGCGGTAATTTCGTCCTTTAAGGTAAAATGGTATAGAAAACTCATGCTCTTATGAATGAGGATAAAAAACATCTACTTTTATGAGAGTAGTATTTTCCCCTCTACTTTAACTTTTATAAAAAGTACACTTATTATAACTTAAAGTAACATTTGCATTAAACAAAAGTACCTATTATAAAAGTTATTGTTGTTATGAATAATAGTGATTATGTTAAAGTGATTGTTATTGTATATAAAAGTTATTGTTTTAATGAATAAAAATAATTGTTATGAAAAAAACGTTTCTCAGACTAGACTGGGTACGGCTTGGACCACGAATATTGTGCGCCAGCCCATACAAGAGTGCGACTCTGACATAAAACTACTATATAAACTGATTTTTCTAGTACATTCCTTGAACAAAATATCGTTTTAACAATATGTTAATTAGATAATTTTATTTGATGGGTAGACCAGTTTTTTTTTAAAAAAAAACTTGCCACAAAATAAAAACTGATTCAGGATTCATACAAGTCATATCAGTTAACTAATTCGTGAACAACTATTGAGCACTCATATTATTAATTATATGTTTAAAACTAAAAATACATTACATAGTAGAAGGTTATTTGTGAAATTTATTATAGCATGTTTCATACCTTGATAAACGACCACAAACAAATTATGTTCATCCGTCTATATAGTTTGCATCAATAAACTCTATATACTTTAACTTTGATATATTACAATTAATTAATGACACACTATTTTCTTGGTTGATTGCGAAGTTTTCTTCACATATATTATTAGACATGATATTTGCATATGTTAGAATAGAATTGTTTAGTAGTGACATAATTCTTGTAGCATAAAAAATGTGTTTTAAAATTTATTAAATCTTTATGTGTAAATTTAATGACCAAAAAAAATGCAACAAATTTTGTGAAATCTATTCATGTAACTAAATTTACTACTCCCTCCATCCGCGAGAAAATGTCACATTTTGCCGAAAATAGACTTTTATAATAAAATGTCTCATTTAACTTTTATATTTTTTGGTAAATGGACCACACATTCCATTAACTCATTCAATTCATAATCCATTATAAAACTAATATATAAAAGTGGAACTCATATTCTACTTTCATTCATAGTTCTTAAAAACCGCACCTAATCAAAATGTGTCGGTTTATCGGGGACGAAGATAGTACATCTAAAGTTATCACAAAATATTTTTAGTCTCTATCTCACTTTTATTATTGATAAAATAAAAAATTTCCAAAAACTAATTATAAATATATTACCATAAAAATAATTATATTTTCACATGTCATAAAATTAATAAACATATAGCAAAATCAGTTACATCTTAACAATTAAACTTTGTGACATGTTATTAATTTTATGACACACATAATAGATATCTACCTTTAAGATGTTATAATATTGTTTGGTGACATTTATATACCTTACAATACCTCAAAAATTATGTGCTACTAGAATGTACTATTGAGTTTATATGTGATATGTATACAAAAATTATATATATATGTATATATATGAGCGTGATAAAATCCTAACTAAATTTTATATCCGAACCGAGACCGATTGTGAACCGTAGAATTAAAACATCTAAAGGGTAAAATAAAGTCACGTGACAACAAGTTTTAATAACTCATAACAGATAAGGGCATTTTAGTACATGGAAAAAATTCCAAAAAATACGGAAACAATAACAATAAATGCCGAAAAATATGGAATCAATAATAATCAGCATATATAATACGATATACTGCTTCTTGGATAACACTATACTGCTTTGTAGATAACATTATAGTGCTTTTTGGATAACACTATATTGCTTCTTAGATAACACTATACTATTTACGTATTTTCGGGATGTTAACATATGCAATTAAGATTTCGTTATAATACTCATAAAATTACCTTTAATTTGATATATGTTTTTTGAAAAAATAATTTAAATCGAAAGAGTTATGTGAAATCTAGTGTTTTGATATGTTTTAGGAGAGAGAGAAAGTGGTTGATCTTCAAATTCAAAGGCATGAAATCCGAATGATTCCATAATTATCACTTTTTAAAGAATATATCTTTATACTGATTTCAGAAACCTATGCACTGATAAGTGTAAGTATATATATATTGATTTATATAAAGCATATATGTTGATCACAGAATCATGTCACATAGGTGTAGATAAATATCTTCATAAATATTACTAGATTTTTTCGAGTCCAAATATTCCCTTATGATGAATTGTTGAAAAAACTATGTTGATTTGTATTTTCCTTAAATCTCGACCTTAAATTATTAGATCCAATTTATGATAATCATTTTTTGTTTTGAAATAATGGAGAGTTCACCCTGGTGCGATGTATAAGGGAGCACTAGTGTCAAACTAGTGCTCTAGATCTTAACTAAGAACAAACACACATCACTATATACAAAAATCAAGGGCTGTGATTTCCTAAAGTCGTGTATCAATATACATTCACAACTTGTATCAGATGAAGGGTAAAAATGTTACTTACAATATCCATTGCGCTATTTTCGTGGGATTTGAATATCCAATTCAATCCCACCAAATCAAAATCAATAACTTCCTCATATAGACAGGATTTCTCATTGCAGTTGGAAGAGTAACTGTCATTTTGTGTTCAACATCTACAAACCGTCTTTTTGTGTTCAACATCTATCATCATCCAACATATACTATGATTAACCTCAACATATATATGATAAAATATTATCAGCAAAACATCACATACAACATCAGCATATAATACGATTAACCTCAGCTTCAATCATTACAACGCGATCTCAATATATTTAAACTCAATTACAACAATCTCAATATATTTAAACTCAATTATCACCATCACCGTTATTATTCATCAATTCTAAAGTTTCTAATATACTAAATTAATATAATCAATAATATAAAAAGATTGAATATACGAGTGTATAATATTATTCACCTCAGCATAAATATCAATATATGTCATATACAATATCAGCATATACTACGATTAACCTCAGTATATACATGATAAATATTATCAGCAAAACATCACATACAACATCAGTATATAATACGATATGATATTCAATCCTTTTATACATATTCTTTATCAAAAACAAATCTAGTATATATAATATAAAATATAACCGCCAATTATATATAAATATAATAAAGGAATAAAAATCTTTATAAGTTAATATTATATAAATTTCAAATCTTAATTCCTTAATTTGTGGGATGTGGCATGTTTATCGGTTAGTTTGTATAACCGACATTTGTTGTTTTTACATTTTTGGCTTTTCGATTTAAAATAAAAAAAATCCACGTGTCACCTATCTTTGCCATTAATATATTTAATCAAATGGCTCACAATTGTTCTTAGTTCGGCAATAAGAAAGTGTTTGGATTTGAACACTCCCTTATATATATATATATATATATATATATATGTATGTGATTTTGTTAATGGATATATGCAATCTTATGATAAAGTTGTATGGTTTGATTTCTATTATTCTTCCTCACGGATTAGAGATTGATTCTAATTTTTTTTATGTGAATCGATCTCGCCGAAGCTCCTCTTCCGGTGACTGACCTGAGCAAGAGCACCATTGATGATGCTCGAGGAATGGCTTAGATCAAATTAGGCGAAGATTCGCTTCATCAAATCGGCATTTGGTTCAATTTTTGCTGCGGGCGAAGAGAATTTTACTGTGTTGCACTATTTCATAAAATTCATTATTCGAGATGCATGGTGTTCATATTTTACATGCAATACTTTTTGTTCATATTTAAATGCATCTTTCTAATAATATGGATTCATGACGTATGTATTTTTACAATCGCATCTCTTGTCAAAATAAAAAGAAAATAAAAAAGAAAATGTGGATCCACGTACGTGACAACAATCTACAACATCAACGTGAACATAATAAGTGATCCAGAATTCAGATTGTGTAATACTAATTAACTATGTAATACCAAATCCATCCCAATATATAAATTAAAATGTTAGAAATTTGGAAGTAGAATCATCAATATAGTTAGATATTACTTGCATAAACATATCCTTCAATTTTCGACATGTGTTTTGCCTACTTTGTTGAAGTTGTATGAAAATTTAAGTAGCTCTAAAGCGCAGATGAGATTCAATGGTCCACTTTTTGTGTCTCACTTTAATCGCGACTTATTTTCAAATACGACATATCCAAAACCAATTGAATCGCCCACATTACCAGATTCTATGTATCAAGATATATATAATCATTCTCAAGAACACTATAAGTTAGAATAATTTGCAAAATCTTCAAATCTGTATTTATTATAAAAGTGCCTTCTTTTACAAAATTTGGTTGACCTATTATGTCTTTATATTATTCTTTATTTGAAGGTTAATAATGTAATGTAACAATATTATTATTATTATTATTATTATTATTATTATTATTATTATTATTATTATTATTATTATTATTATACAAGAATCCTATTCTTACTAGAAAACACGTTCTCCCTCTGGATATATTATTATCATGATTAAGATAAAAGAATCCCACCCACTCGATATATTATAATCACGATTAACATACAAGAATCCTAGTCTAATTAGAAAACCTATTCCCCCTATCGATATATTAGGATCAATCATGTATAATTCATCCCAATATTTCGTGTTTTGTCATGGAAGAAGTAAAAGTCGCCGGATCAGACAGTCCAGATTCTGCCGTCCTTGAGCACTTATGTCCAAGATCCACAGTCTTGATAAATTTAATCAAAATTGTTTGTGTTTTGTTATGGAAGAAGTGAAAGTCGTCGGATCAGACAGTCCAGATTCTGCCGTCCTTGAGCAACTTATGTCCAAGATCCGCAGTCTTGATAAATTTAATAAGAATTGTTCGTCGGGGCAAAAATCAGAAGTATATTAAATTTATATATTTAGATTAAAAAATATAAGTTTTAGAGAAAATTAGAAAACATTGAAAATTACTTTTTTTAAAAGGCAAATAACCATTATTTTGACGTGTATATTGGATAGATTTTGTTGAAAGTCGTTCTAACTGTTGTGTAATTATATGCTCAACTCGCAAACTCAATTATTAATCTAGATCTATTTCCTGTCTATTATCCCGCTGCGTGTCATTAGATGACGACAGGAAAACCTAACAATTTTTACGTGTATATTGGATAGATTTTGTTGAAACTTTGGTAGGAGTTGAAAATAGTAAACTTGCACAGCAGCTACAAATTCAAACTACAAATTCAAAAATAGTATCGCCAACAAAGATTAAGTAATTTACTTTAATATGACATTATCATTTGTTCAATAAATAATCATAGTTTTAATTGGTTTCAAATTAAAAATATCATATATATAAAATCTTTAATCTCTTTTATTGATACAAGAATCTATTTATGGAAATATTTTTTTGGAAAGATATGATCATAAAGGAAGTAGATAAGCTAAAAAATAAGTTTAGAGCAAAATTCAATTATTGTCATTACAAATGTTACGACCACATTTTTTTTTGGTAAAACAACATATATAGTAATACAATTAATTTATTAGCATCGTACATAATAATATATATTATTAACGGCATTGTTAATGTCAGTTGATTTGCAGTTACAAAGTAGAATGAAATCCGTTACTAATTTCAATAGAATGTGAAAACGATTCTGCATATTCATAGAGGATTAGAGTGTACAAAATTCAACACAAGTATGCAAAAAATCGATGACAAGGGAAAGCTAACTCTAATACCATCACTAGAAGAATCTAAGAGAGATGAAGGAGAAACAGAAGAAAATAGTTAAGAAGGCTAAGACAAGTAAACTCAAACAAGAGAAGATCTAATGTGAATATTTTAGGCTCTTTTATAATGTCGTAATTGGTTTTAATTTTTAATCTTTTATTTATTAGTAATACTTGACTTTGCCCTCGTGTTCGATCCATTTGGAAAAATAGTAAGTTTGACGCTATCGAGCTACAGGAGATAGCGCGACCTCTTTGTTTGGCAATTACTTTTGGTTATAGTAGATTTGATTAAAAAAACATATAGCTAGGATTCAAAATATTGAAGGATTAAAAAACTTCAGGCATTAGTATTAATGGAATTGCCAAATTTGGGCTGTCGCGAGATAGGTATTATTACGCCCAAAAAATGGCGGCCGTTTCCTGCCCGGTCCAATAGACAAGAGTATTTTGATAGCTTGGTTTGGCGGCGGAGAGGGTCTGTAATCCAAAAGACAAGAGTATGGGCGGCAGTTAAAAATCGGATTGAGTTGGGAATTATTTTGCCATTGGAGTAATTTGGGTTTTATTTTATCGTGGCTCGGTTTTTGAATTTGTATATTTTCAGATGTATATTGTATCTATTCAAAGCAGAGTTTATCAGCCCTTAACTATGGTTAAGTAATACTACTATTTATCATTCTTAGAAGTTATTACAGCAATTACAATTTAATTGCGACAGATACATCTGTGCATTCGGATGCACCGGAGTGTGCCTTGGTATAATGTCGTTTTGATGAAGGATGTGAATATGGCGGAGAAGAAAAAACTATACAATGTCCTTAAATTTACCCAGAAAATTATGCATGACGAATTGCCGCACCTTCCGATAAGTTTTGGCATTGCTGTTGCACCCACTTGCCATTTCTTTAAGTTGGGCAAGCCGATGAGACGAAGGTACTTGAGGGAGATTTACATTTATTCATTGAAAATGATAGGATACCAAACCTCTGACACAAACTAAATTTACGTATTTGATTAATTAATTGGGTGCCTACTATTTGAAAGGAGCAAATGGATTTACATTTATTCATTGAAAATGAAAGGAGCCCAATTAAACATAACCTATATTAAATGAGTCATAAGTAGGACTACCAAAAAAAATAGACAACTTAAAAAAATTAATAGAATTATAATACCACTAATTAATTATACTACAATCTAAAAATTTAAACATGATCACCGCATAATAGTCTTGTAGTACTTTACAATCAACTCTCAAGAATTTTTGTAATAAAAATAAAAGAAATTAATCCTAACTAAATTTATTTCACTTATACGCCTATTTATATTCATTTTTTATATAATTAAATGCCCTGCAATAACATAAAACGATATCAAAGTATTGAAATATATATATCTTTAAAAATCAAATAATTTAATTTATTAACAAATAATTAAATAAACAATCAATAATAGCTCCAAATGAAAACAATTCAAACGAAGATGCATATTATAAATTTTATATTTACAGAGTAAGAGAAGTGGAATCTTTATTTTTTATATACCCATTACAAATCTACAAATGAACCTTATATTGAAAATGCAACCATACAATAAAAAGTAAATATATAAACTAAAACAAAGTAACATATTATTTTTTTGTTCTAATTACTAATAGAAGAACAAAAATCTGGGTCCATGGCCCCCTGGAATACAAAAATTATGTAAAGAAAATTATTACGTTTTTTTATATCAACCAATATAAATACTGAAATTATACAATGTTCCTAACCAAATTTTTAATTGAAATATGCCCAAAATAAGGAAAGATTAAATTGAGAATATATGATAAATAAGAACAAAAAAATATAGACATATCATGTAGAATAGGGGATTAAATTATATTTTAATATTATTTCTAATAATTTTATATAGATTTTTTATTCAGTGATTACAAATAAAAAATTCGATAAATTTATTAAACATTCATAAAAATGAGAATTGTAAGATAAATATGGAAAGAGAATAAAATGCCACAAATGATTCCGAATTAGAGAGATAGCTTGAATTGCTAATCATATTATATATATGATATGGTCTTAAAATAACTTATGCATGCATTATCTTGAATAAATGCACAAATTGCGCTTAATCCAATAACTTATTCATAAAATTATTAGAAGTATAATATAAAATTAAGAAAATAGTAATTAAGAATTTAGAAAAAGAAAGAAATAAATGCATGTAATATGGAATTGAGAAGACATAAACTAAGAATTTAGAAAGAAAAAATGGTTAAGTAGCAACAACACATTTACTTTTTATCACAAAAATAAATAGGTTCATAACGTTCATAAATTAAGACAAAATTAATATGTTCAGCCATTTAATAGAAAGTTAAGAGTCAGTTAAAATGACAGACTTATTCACCCTATTTTGTGAATGTTAGGGACCAAATTATTCAAAACATAACATTTGGAACTTAATTATTTTTCGCAATAAACGTTAGTGATATTGTTATTACAACGTAGTAGTAGTAGTAATAATAGTAATCATAATAATAATAATAATAATAATAATAATAATAATAATAATAATAATAATAATAATAATAATAATAATAATA
>JAYDZE010173225.1:0-21731 GCA_034509125.1 Monilaria moniliformis | reverse complement strand
ACTATTAATTAAATTAGTTATTTTGATATTACAAAGATAAAAAAACTAGTTTTTAAGAAAGTATTTTCTAACCTTTATTTTATGTTATTCGAGGTAAGTTATATAAGTGTATATTCAAGCGACGAAAATCTTCTATATAAACAAAGAAAAATCTAGAATATAAATCCCTTTTTCCAACTAAAAAAATAGAAAATTTGCATAAGTAACTATTTGAACTATACAATCATGTTTTTTACACGAATTTAAGAAATTACGCGAGTGTTTCCAAGAGTAAAATAAAGCATCATTGTTGAATATAAAATTGAGTGCTTTTTTTAATAAATAAATAAATAAGTAAAATAGAACAAAAATAAACTAATTAGTCGGCCCTAAATTTTCGTATCGGTCGATTTTGTTTTATTATCCACCGTTCAGGCTTCATGTCTATCCTTTTCTTTTCTTTCTGTCACTTAACTTCATGTGTATGTCAAAAACAAAAACTAATTTGATACAATCAACTAAAAAAAAATAAAAAATAATAATAATAATCAGATACAACATTTTAAATAAAATCGCGAAGATGCCATATCATATTTACCTGTTTCGTATATTGCATAAGGCGCATTCTGTTCTATTGCATGAAGAAACTCATAAATTCTGCTAAATAAAATTCAAACTTATAATCTATTTTTATTCTTTCTATGATGGAAAAAAAAACTAATAGTTGCTATTCATTGGATTCGAGGTATGTATTAGATAAATTTCGTATGCAACTCATATAAAAAGGTGAATACACTTAAAAACAAACCTAAGACATTGATAAAATTTAAATTTAAATAATCTCATATTTTATTGCTTAGTCATTATAGTTTTAAATATACTATAAAAATAAATTTACAATTATAATAAACCTAAACAACAAAATAAATATTTTTTCCGTTCTCTAAAAATAATTTTATTCATGAACGATACGCGTTTTAATATGCAACACCATGCGAAAAAGTGATTGGAGATAGAAAAAAGTGATTAGTAAAAAAAGAAAGATTTGCAAAATTTGAATGAGACTAATTTTGATGCAAAAATAAAAATAGAAAAATATGACTATTTTTAGTGGATGCATGGATTGTCGTAAATAGAAAATATCACAAATAGCATCAACATTCTACACATTTCTTAAAAGATGCAAAATAAAATAATAAATAGTAAATACGGTCTAATTTCAGAAACGAGTCGTTACATCGCCACATTCAAACCCTTAATACCACTCTTAATTACACTACAATTCTCAACGATTTGACGCATTAGCAGTTCTTCATAACTCCAGCAACACAACCACATCCCAATACTGATTTCCTGCACTATAAAATGGCAGAAATTCCTCACCAAAATCAACCAACAAAAATAAAAATTTGAATTACACCCGCAAAATATCGCCTCTAACTCATCTCCTTCAGCAAGAAGCCATCAAGATTTCACTGCTTTAATTTGGTAAGTGCTTTTATTGTGGAAGGACAACTTGACAAAAAAGAAAAGCATTAAATTTTCAAGAATCACAGACCCTTTTTTCTCCACCACCGATTTCTTATTTATTTCAGCTCTTTAAAAGCTTCGAAAAAAAAGGCTACATAAAGGTTGAAAGTGATATGGGATGAGGGTACTGTGAGTTTTGTACAGATTCAACCAATTATAGAGATTTCTTTAATGATTTCTGTAGACTTTACATGAAAAAGGGAAGTGCATATATTAATGTTAGTTTACAAGATCTACAAAGAGGTGTGTATTTTCTCATATATTGCGCACGTTGCTCCATGAAGTTGTAGAGAGAGAGAGAGAGGAGAGAGAGAGAGAGTAGGCTTGTTTAGGAATATATAGTGTGAGAGAGATTCTATATGTTTTGTGGGTTACTGGTTGGAGCAAGTGGAAATATTGAGTGGCTGTTTGAATTTGAAAAAAGGTATGTTTATCTGTTTGAGTGACTTTCAAAGAACATTTGTGTTTTTCTTTTGTTTTTGTTTCATATATTTTTTTCCCACTTTTTTCATTGAATTTTGTGGGGGGAATTATTTTCTCGTCAGTTTCTTGAATTTGTAGTTGTGAGAGAAATGATTGCAGATGCATGAACATGAGCTTCTCATTGGATTTTGAAGTTTTACTTGTTCTTCAATATGATTATTGCCTTCTTTTGAGGCAATCCTTTTTTTTTATATATACTGATTTTGTCTGTAATTTCTTGTTTGTATGGCTGATGAAACTTTCCAAATCCTCTTTTTTTTTTTTTTGAATTTATCATGATTATTGCCATTTTAAAAATCGTTTCTTTCTGTGATGCCTTTTTGTCTTGTAATACAGTTCCTCACGAGGTTGTGTCAGAAAGGAGAAATTTTTTCAAAAATTAAATTACAAAAGTAAAAACCGAAAACCCAAGAAAAATAGTATACAAAATCCAATCTTTATCACTTCTTGCACTATTTTAAGGTTTTGATACCATTTGTAAAATCTATTTTCCCCACACCTCTGCATTATGCTCTGCCTTATTAGTCCTCTGCTTATAAGTCTCTACATGTAAAGATTCTAAGTGTCCCTCACATTTCACTCTCTCTCTCTCTCTCTCTCTCTCTCAAAAAAGCCACAATCTTTACATAACATTCTGTCATCTTTGTACAATTACATCGTTACAGCATTGCCTTGTCTTGAAGCAAACATACCGAAAAAAGAAAATGGGGAAAGCTACAAAGTGGTTCAAAGGGCTGCTTGGGATGAAGAAAGATAAAGAAAACGTGGAAAGCAATTCAAGTTACGGCGGCGACAAGAGAGAGAAGAAAAGGTGGAGTTTTGCCAAGTCCGGCAATGATTCCGGCGGATTCAATCAGATTCCGGTGGATAATCCGGCGGCCGACTCGGCTTGGTTGAGATCCTATATTGGTGGCACGGAGAAGGACCAGAATAAGCATGCTATAGCCGTGGCGGCGGCCACGGCCGCCGCGGCCGATGCTGCCGTCGCCGCTGCTCAGGCCGCCGTTGCGGTTGTCAGGCTGACCAGCCAAGGGAAAGGAGGTTTATACGCAGGTGGCAGAGAGAGATTGGCTGCTGTCAAGATTCAAACTGTGTTTAGAGGATATCTGGTATGTGGCATTCAATTTTATCTTCATTTCAGATGTTTTACTGAGTTCTTGATTTTTTTTTAATGTTCCAAAAAATTTAATTGGTTGGTGTCTTTGTTTGTTAATGGTCTGAATTGAATTTCCTTGACATGTAATCTGTTGTTATGCTGTCTGAATTTTTTTCAAATTTAAATGCTTGAGAGAATATAATAAAATTTTAAATTTTATTTTTTGTTGGTTTCTTGAAATATAAGCAAATTAGTAACACTGTAATCAAACAGAATGTTTATGTGCTGTCCTATTCTGAGTATTACATTTATTCGACTGTGATCTTCATGCATCATTGCCTGTTCTTGTCTGGGCAGCTCCAATTTTTGAAATTTGAATTCTTGCAGTTTGAATTTTATTCTCACTATTGCTATTTTTGTTATGGGGTTGATATTATTTATTAAAAGCTAAGAGCTCCCAAAATTAATATATGACCTTTTGGAATTTTTCGAATTATCTTTTCTCAAAAGATGGAAAGTGAAACTAAGAATCTTTGGGATGGTGGTTTCTTTCAATTGGATTTTTGTGTTGCTAATTTGATGTGTTTTTGGTATTTTGAACAGGCCCGGAAAGCGTTACGGGCCCTAAAAGGGCTGGTCAAGTTGCAGGCTCTCGTTAGAGGCTACCTTGTGAGGAAGCGTGCTGCTGCAACACTTCATAGCATGCAAGCTCTATTTCGGGCCCAAGCCGCTGTACGGTCCCAACGGGCCAGTCGTTCAATCAGCAATGACTACCGGTACCAACTTGAGACACGAGCCCGAAAGCCCGTGGTATGAACAAAGACGCACTGACACAAATTTTTGTGAGATATTAACTGATCACGTTGACTGACTAAAGGTTTTCTTTTGGCCTTTTTTTCAGGACCGGTTTGATGAAAATCGAAGTGAGTTTCATAGCAGAAGGGTCACAAGTTCTTGCGACCCTTCTGTTAACGCATTCGACGAGAGCCCAAAAATCGTCGAAATCGACACTTGCGGCCCGAGGTCAAGGTCTCGGAGGATGAACGGATGTATGTACGAGTATGGCGATGATCACTACTACCAAGCAATATCATCGCCGCTCCCATGTCCGGTCCCAGCCAATTTGTCCATCCCCGACTGCCGCCACCTACAAGATTTCGATTGGGGCTTTGTCACAGAGGATTATAAGTTCCCAACTGCCCAAAACACCCCGAGATTTTCGTGCTCGGGCCGGGCCCATGTCCCGGTCACGCCACCAAAGAGCGTGTGTGGGGATAGCTTCTTCAGGCCGTACTCGAACTGCCCTAACTACATGGTGAACACGCAGTCGTTTAGGGCAAAGCTGAGGTCGTACAGCGCCCCAAAGCAGAGGCCCGAATCGGGCCCGAAGAAACGCCTTTCGTTGAATGAGATAATGGCATCAAGAAGTAGCTTCAGTGCCGTTAGAATGCAGAGGTCATGTTCTCAAGTTCAAGAAGATTTTGAATTTTAGGATATGCATATTATATGATATGCTAATTTATGTCTCTTTTTGTTGCATCCGAGATTAGCTTTGTCTATAGACAACATGGAGCCAGCATATAAAAAGCTTTCTCTACATGCCTTTGTTTTCCTCATAGAATAGAACAGAATGCTTGTGTACATTCCTTCACAAAATTATGTTAAGCACCTTGCTTTAATTAATGAAATCACTCTCTTTTTTCTTTCCTTTATAGTTTAACGTAAGGTATAATCATGGATCTCTCCCGTGTAAATGTGAATTAGTATGTTCATTTTTTAGGCTTGGTCGTTGCACATGATACCTGATTTTGGTGTTGATATGTATGGGTTGGGGGTCTGCATAACTTAACCTTTATGGATGTTTTGATAGAAAAAAATTATTTTTACATTTGTATGATTTATCTCGAAATTTCAAAATTAACTTCAAATCACTTACTCGAAAATGTATTCTGAATAACTTTTACTCGAAAATATTAAATTACTGCCACAAAGAGAACAAAAAATACTAGTAAATTGTAGAAATTGATTTATTACATTCAGTGAAATTCTAGTACTATATTTTTTAGGTAAGAAAATCTTATATACTATTTTGAAATAAACATATTAGTTGTTTCCCGCCCTTAGTTGTATTTATTTTATGAAGTATAGTATAGTATAGTGTGAATATTGAAACTTCCATGTGACTTTGTCACAGTTAACTATAGCCCATCTTATTTTTGGGATGCACATTATAAAAGGGGGCACAATTTTCAACTACATGTTTGTTTTTGCAAAATGACAGTTGCTCTTGGTAAATTAAATCACTCTGATTATATTCCATCCACAAATAGAAAGAATATTCTTCAGTTTGTACAAAGAATAATGTTTGAGATTTTGTTGCATTTAAAAAAAAAAATTCATGTCCTATTTTACTAAAAGATTTAATTAGGTCAAGTTGAAGTATAAACTAATTCGATTATATTTCTTGAAACTTTGAACATTGTAGAGGAAAAGTGCTCAACTGATTTAGACGATTCTTGAAGAATGTAGTAGAAATGTGTGGTTGATTCAATAATGTTTGTGGACTTTAGTTGGAGTTAAGAATCACGAATATAAGGGCATCAGCAACGCGGCCCGCGTGGCCCGTCTCCCCGTGACGGGACGTGTTGCGGGGGTGGCCAATGAGAAGGGCGCATTGCGCTCACTCACTGGGCGTCTACACATTAACATTTTTAATTTTAATTTAGAAAAAAATCAGAAAAATCATTTTTTTAAAAAAAAAAAAATATTAGTTTCCTCCTTCTATCCCCTATAAATATTCATTTTTTAAGCTGGCACCATAGATCTATAAAATCTTGGATCCACTTGCAGTTTTATATACCCAAACTGCAAACCCTGTAATTCATAAATAACCAACTGTGAATATTTATTGCACAAAATAGGCACTCAATGAACTTACTATATATATTACTTAATTTTAATTACTTACCAAAGTATTTATAGACTTTATAAATTTTCAAAACAGGTTACCAAAATAAGTATTTTTAGACTTAATAAATTGCAAAATAGGTTTCTATAACAAGTGGGAGACTAGATAGTAGATGGTAATTAAGAGCACGCCAGTTCCTTTACTATGTTGTTGTCTATCTAAATCCGTGGTCCCTCTAAAATGTAAGTAATTTCGGTAATAACAAATTTCAACTGCAATTTTCCAAATGATCACATATTCTCTTGCAGAAACCTTAATATAAAATTGAAAATTTATGTCAATTAGATACATGAAATAAAAAATTATGTCATTTTATATAGTTTCTCTGTTATTCTACTTAACAAAAGATACATAACTCGAACTCTTCAAAAAAAAAGAAAAAAGAAAAGAGAGACATGAATTCAATCATCAAACGAAGTCGTTTTATATTCCTTCAAATTTCATGTATGCCAACTAGGCGAAGATATCAAGTGCCAATTAGGCAAAATGGCCCCGATTCTGGTCATCAGAGTACGACTGTAAAAGAAATTAGAAAAGCTAGAGCATGATCTGTTAATATGCTTAAATTAGAAAAGCTAGAGCATGATCTGTTAATATGCTTAGGTTAGAAAACAGATATAAAAATTCATAAATATTAGAGTGTTAAAAGATATTCACCCTAAATTTAATTATTTAATATAGCCCGAAAAAGGAAAAAGGGAAAAGGGATATAATATTTATTGAACTCTAATTTGCAAGGCCAAAAGGCTAGATTTTCTACTTGGGATAGAAGAAAGGATTTTCCATAAGTGACACGTGGCAGTTCATGGAGTGTTCTCTAAGAAATACTAAAACCTCATTGGCTAGAATGTATTTTTTAAATAAATTTATTGGC
Organism: Monilaria moniliformis; assembly: GCA_034509125.1. Classification (NCBI taxonomy): domain Eukaryota; kingdom Viridiplantae; phylum Streptophyta; class Magnoliopsida; order Caryophyllales; family Aizoaceae; genus Monilaria; species Monilaria moniliformis. The sequence continues at coordinate 14,801 of JAYDZE010173225.1, read as the reverse complement.
CTGAAAATGGGTAATGATTAGGGTTTGATTTGAGGTGGTTTACTATCTCTTGAAATTGAGGTGAGAAAAATTCTTCCCTTTTGCTTTCTTGAAGTACTGTACTTGGTAAAAGACATAACTGTGAGGCTGTTTTGGTAATTGTGCTTCTTTGACTGCATTAATATGTCCTTGTTATATATCAATCCTTGCATGTTTCTCTTCTACCAAGTTGATAACCTTATCTCCTTTGCATGTCTTGACCATCATTTGTTCCAAAACTGCCCACGTTCTTCAATCATAATGCCATATGCCTCCCTGCCCTTATGTTCTTCCACAATGATTTTTGAGTGCACTTTAACAATGATGGTTGCTTTATTGGGTTTTTCTATAAAATGTGTAATCCGTAGCCTATTTAATGTGCTCAATAGATAGAATCTTTCTTGCTATTCAATATTCTATAAAATATGTTGAATTATGGAGCTTGAAAATACTGAATATTTTACGCGATTTGGGTTGGATCGTTATTAAGGTTGGATTAGGGCACCATTATTATTTCATATAAATAATCGCCTTTTTTACTATACTTGTATCTGCAAAATTATAGTGCAAAAATCTCTGACTTGGTAGAATCTCGGGGCGTAGTGTCGAAGAGGCGAACTAAGTGTACAGTTCTTGTGTGTTTTTCTTACTTTTGCGACTGCTCGAACCAATATCTCTATGTGTAAAATTTTAAAAATAATGTTCTAATAGGAAGCTCGATTGATGAAAATAATTAAAGCATATGCAAAATGATTAAACTCCTAATATTAAAAGTAACACCCATAAATACAATTTCAATTCAAGCTCCATAAAGAAAAAAAAATCAAAAACCGAATGGTCTAATTGATTAGACATGTATAGGATTTAAACAAACAATAAAGCTGAGTGGCCACATTGTGGCCACCCACATAAGAGTATAATAATTAATGTATTTGAAAAAATAATAATACATTAATATTCATTTACACAATAGTCATTTTCCATTAATTTTAGAGAGATATTATAAATTTAATTTTATTAAGTGAACCAAATTTAACGGAATCAATCTGATATCTTCAAAAAAAAAAAATTGTGTGTGCGCAGGCATAATATAGCCATTTGGCGGGCCATTTGAAATTACACCACCAAATTAAGTAAACATTATATCCCTGGTTAACTGGCATGTCTCTTATAATTCAAACACTAACAGCTGAATTTTAATATCTGGAGCTCTTCTCCCCATAACCATGAGAGTGATTAGGGATTGGTCTATCGGCTAATGCAATCGTCACCCTGTTGCAAATTCAAGATTAGGAATTAATTAATCGCAATTACATCAAGAGATTCGAAGAATAACAATATAAAAGACTGTAGCTTAAGATTAAAATACACTATCTAGATATCTAAGGGGATCTACTGAGTATTTAACAAATGGATTAATTAACACTAATCGATGTAATTAATAACTTAACAGTTAATACATTCCCATTTCTCAGATTTTAAAAACTTTGAATTTTGAAAAACGGAATTTTGATTTTGAATGTAACGGCTGCTTTTCATTTTATTTTAGTCAAATGGGGCATTAATGGCTGAGTCGTAATAATAAATGGAATTTGGCCAAAATTTGAAGGTGAAGTCCCCACATTGACCTTGTTGAAAGGTGGCTAATCTATTTGAGAAGGTGGACATTTTTGGAATCGTGAATTAATTAAGAGCCCTAGAAGTTGGGGTTTAGAGATAAGAGGGTGGGGTGAGACCTAGGAGATGGGTTTTTATTTATTTTATTTTAATTCTAAAAAAGTTAGAATTGAGGGTACTTCTCATGTGGGGTGCACTAATGTGTGCTTAAATGTCAAGATTAAATTATGCTATTAATGTGAATTTGGTTAATGGCCATGAGTTATTTTGGGGTATACTATGGTTTTGTAGGTTTGCATTTTATGAAATGTGATAGGTAATTGACCACTTTAATATGAATGATTAATTGTTTCAAAGATTGTTATTCTCATAAATCACAACACTAATTTTCAATCTTGCAATATAATCAAATATTTGATAAAATATATTTCATGTGTTTGGAAACTTATAGCTTACTCAAATACTAATAATCCAATCAATATTTTCATGCAATTTTTTTGAAAAATAGCATTAGAGTTGTAGAATATATTTATACGACTCTGTTGGTGTGTGTGAATATCAATAGACCGGACCGATTACAAACTAGTACCGGTGGTTCCAGAACTCTGGACATCCTTAAATAGAAGAATCCCAACACTTTGTATGTGTAATGTACCCAAAACCATTATTTATAAACTTATATTTTTACAAGTGAAAATTAAGGAATTGAGAAATACAAGAAAAACCAAAACATTAATTATCCACTTATCCAGTTAAACTGTTAGCGGACCTCCTTAACTGGGCCTTAATGGGCTTAGAGTAACGGAGGCTTCACCTTGTTTTCCCCTAAAGCCCATTCAACAAAATGAAAATGAACATCAAAACAAATGTAATGCAAATTACTTAACCGCGGACATATCTCAAATCATAAATTCAAAAAAAAAATACTCAGTTCCTCCACAAAAAATTATTACATTATAAATGATACGAGTTTTATTAAAATGATTGGTAATATGTGAGTGGAGTAAGAGTTCTGCTTTAAATATGTGGTGAATATTGAAAGTTGTGTAAACTCTACTGTTATAAATGAAAAGTGATTTTTTTTTTATAAAAAATGAAATTATAACAAATTTGAAATAAGGAGTGCTATTTTTGATTAATTATACTATATATACACTCAATTATATACTTTGGCAATTAATGAAGTTTGTTAATTTGTCCCCAAAGAAGCCGTTAGCCACGTCAGAGTGGCCAACGGTCACAAAGAATGAATTCAAAAATTCATACTCCAACGGTCACTTTATCCGTTCCTAGTTACTGAACTCCACATTACCCATCTCCCTCCAATTTTGCCTCAATTTGCGTTGAATAAGCACAGGCACTAAAAATATCAAGAGATTTGAAGAAGGAAAGAAAATGAAGGGTTCTGCCAAGGGTTTGTCTCCATCGATATCGAATTCGAACCGCAATCTCCCGTCTTCTGGTATATTCCAAATTCTTGATTGTTTATATCTGTTCTTCTTTTCAGAAGGGTTTCTTTTTTTTGATTGTTCATAGTTTCCTAAATTCTTGATTGTCTTTGTTTGTCGTTTTTGTCTTCTTCAGTTTCACGGTGTTTTCTTATAATTTTTTGGTTGTTTTGTGTTATGGCGGAAGTTGTCTCGTGATTTAATTTTTAATTTGGGGCATTTTTATTTGTAAGATTAGTAAGAATGGTTCTTGATTTTTGTTTAGGATCGGTGGAGAATGATGAGAATGATTCAAGTGGGGATAAATTGATTCCACAATTTTCAAGCAACAAAACTCCATATGGCAAACATTTCATGTCTGGAGTTCCAAGAAAGAAAATTCTTGCCGAGATTAAGGGAATTCCAAAGGCTTCTTCTGATGCTCAAGCTCACGAAAACTCCAATCTGGACTTAGAAAAGAGTCCCCCCAAAAAGGGAGTTTGTGATTCATCTGTGAAGGTTTATGACCCTTTGACGAATTACCTCTCTCCGCGGCCTCGTTACCTGCGTTTCAATCCAAATAGGCGTCGCGAGATATTCAAGAGATTAGAGAAGGAGTTGAGTACCTCTCTTGATTCTGAGGAGACTAGTGATGAAGAGGAGACTGCAGACTCTTCTCTTTCACCTCTGAAAGGAAGTGATAATGGTAATGTCTTTGATGGTTATAAGGCGGAAGAGGAGGAGATTGTGGAGATTGCAGACTCTTCTCGTTCCCCTCCAAAAGGAAGTGATGTGAATCAGAGAAATGGAGGAGTATCTGGCGAAGATAATGGTAATGCCTTTGATGGTTATGAGGCTGAGGCGGAAGAGGAGGAAGGGATGGAGGAGAGAGGATGGTGTCTTAGAGGACTATTAAAGCTTCTTTTAACATTGATTGCTTGTTTGTTGTTAAACTCGTACATGTTTCCAATGAACTCACCAACTCAACAAGCCATTTGGAATTTTAAAGGTAGTGGTCTTGTGATCAAGAATCAAACACTTGAATTTGTCAGCATAAATTTGAGTGGCAGTGGTTTCTTTGAAGTGGAAGATGGAGGTAATAACGGTATTGAGGAGGTGGAAGTCGAGGAAGAAAGTTATTGTGAAACTGATGAGAGCATCGAGGCAGAGATTGTTGAGTATTTGGAGTGGAATGAGAAGGAGATGGTTAGAAATGAGAATGTGGACAGTGAAGATAACAGTATTGAGGAGGTAGAAGTGGAGGAAGAAAACTATGGTGAAAGTGATGACAGCATCGAGGCAGATATTATTGAATATTTGCAGTGGAATGAGAGGGAGATGGTTAGAAATGAGAATGTGGACAGTGAAGATAACAGTATTGAGGAGGAAGAAGTGGAGGAAGAAAACAATGGTGAAAGTGATGAGAGCATCGAGGCAGATATTATTGAATATTTGGAGTGGAGTGAGAAGGAGATGTTTGAAAATGAGGATGTGGATAGAGAAGATATAGTTGATGAAGCTGCAGAATTTGAGGGCGTGAGAGATGCTCGATTTGAGTTAAAAGCGGACGAATCTGAGCACTTGATAGATGCAAAAACTGATGAAAATTTAGGTGGTGCCATTTTCTTGGATATGGAAGTAGTGTCTTCTTCTTATACTGGTTTGGAGGAGGATAATGTAAGCAAGGATGAAGCAGCAGAATGGGAGATTATAGGCGGTGGTGTAGTTACCTGTGAAGCACAAAGCTCGGGGCATTTGATTGGTCCGGAAACTGTTGAAAGTGAAGATGATAATGCATATATGTTGGACATGGGAACACATAGTTCTAATCTGTTGCAGGGCCCGTTGGGACCTGTTTTGGAGGAGATACTAACGGAGTCCAAAGGCGTAGATGAGACAGGATCATTGGAAGAACTTGTTGGATCACATGAAGAGTTGAGTGATTCTATGGATGAAGTTGATGATATAGGAGATGATGATGGTGATGCTGAAGTTGGAATGGAGAAATCGGGATGGAACGCCGTTGTTGTCGTTTCTGCAGTAATATTTTCAGTTTCAACATCACTAGCCATCGTTTATCATTCAAGAAATTCAAGAAGAGGCAAATCTTCTAAAGAATCTGAGCCTGCACTAAAGCAAAATCTTGCAGTTGAGGGGAATGTAAACCCTGTGCTGCTTCCTTCCATTGATAGGAAAGTCGAGTTTTTGCCTAGAGCTTCGCTACCATCTCACTTGATGAGCGAAGCTCCCAGAGAGCTCGCCAGCCACATCCACGCGCCAACAGTCGAGTTGATTGGTGAAATCGTTGTTGGACAGCCTAGAAACTCAGGGAAATTCCAGATGATCGTATCTGAAGACGAGTGCAACGCTGCTACATTGTCTCGGAAGCGTGGTGCACGACCTCAAGTAGTTCCTGCGTCGTCTCAGCCATCTGCAGTCGAGCTTCATCCCTCTGTCAGTTCCACTTCAAGTGGAAGCTTCACTACTGAAAGAAAGAGCTCAAAGAAAGAGGTATTTCATACTTCCTAATCTATGACCTTTTTGTTATTTAGTTTGGATCTCTAATTTACTTATTGCTATTCCTAACTCCATATGCATTGAACAGGGAGGCCAAAGTAGAGAAGCCATGATTGGAACTACTCCAGTTAGGCGATCAAGCAGACTCCGAAATCGACCGGCAGTTCTGTCTCCATGAATCTTCATCAGTTAGCTAGGATCTTTGTCTGAAACAGCATCCTCAGTTGTTTCTGTAATCTCTCTCTCTCTCTCTCTCTCTCGCTCGCTCTTTCTCTCACTCAGGAAAAGAGAGTGTAGTATTCCAACATCTAACTTTGTTGCTAGCTGCTGTATTCTTTAAGAATTAATTGTCACTTCATCTTTAAATGAAACCAGTTACTATATATTTGCTTGTGAAATGTGATTTTTTCTGTTTCCTCCTATTTTTGATAGCAATCATTCTATAACTATCTTGACTCTTGATTCTAATAAACCTATCCTACAAAACATGAAAACACACAAATTTGCTTTTTTCTATCCAAATAAACACGGTTGCAGCATCACAAAAAGTGGGATATAAAGTAGAACGAATTATAACTTTTGAAGGCAAAAATAAACACCTTTGATCTAAAATAAAAAAAAGTATCTCATTTCTGTACTTTTTGTGCCTATGAACAATGAAAGAAAATAGACAATGATCACAAAATTGCTTATAAACAATCTCTCTCTCTCTCTCTCATCTGTGTTTGGAAGTCATCTAAAACTTTTCTTCAACATTCCAAGTCCTGGTGCAGAGGGGTAAGAGGGGGCTTGCTGTTAATAACACCCCCTCTCTTACTAGGAAATGATGAGAGAGAAACACCCCTTGAAGATTTCTTTGCTATGATTGCCTTAGGTAGAGTATACTGCTTGTAGCTATGCAAACCAGTTCCACAGCTCTTGGAAGCCTTCAAATTTCTCCTATAAGGAGTTGCTGCTTTCTTCATCAGATCTTCAATGCTTGTCACCCTTGAAAGTGATGTGAAAGACTCTGATTTCCCTTGATAAAACTGGGAAAGTCCTCTTCTGCAAATACCAAAGATTTCATTAGTCTACATAAAATATAAGACCAATTTTTTATTATTTTTTTTCAAAATTTCACTTACTTGATAGGCAATTGATCCATGATCTCTGAAAGATCATACAGAGCTCCGCTGAGGCTTGAGTTCAACGACGACGAAGACGAAGATGCATCATCTACTGTATCAGATGAAGTTACGGAGGACCCATTCGAAGCATCTGAATCTTCTCCGATGGATGAAGATGAAGTAGCTGATAATGATTCACATCTTTCTTCATTCTTCAATTTGTCTTCACATTGAAACCATGAATCTTGAAACATATGATGACTGTTTTTCCCTCCTTCCATCTCTACTCAAAATTCACCCAAATAACATGAACTAAGAAGAAATGATCAACAACAGATTAAAGGGATCTCAAGAAACTCTTTTCTGCAGTGGATACAAATATATAATCTTCTCATAAATGAATAACATGATTTTCTTGGACCAACCAAATGAAACATATATATGGGCATGTAAAATGAGATAAAAACCAGTGGATTAGGCTGGTTTTCCTTCTGGAACAAAAAAAGTGTCCCATCACCTTAGGGTGCATGGAAATCCCATGCTTCCCACGCTACAAACACGACACGTGGAGGACATCCAACGGCGCAGTTGCAAAAAGCTTGTGGATTGGTACGTCGGTGCAACGTGTCGATTTGGGTTAGTGGGTTGCACGGTTGGAATGGTGAAACTGAGTGTGAGATTAGAGGGCCCCCCAAGTTTGATAATTTTAGAGAAATGTTTATTTGCCTGCCTTATCCTTAGATTCGCCATTATCCTCTTGTATGGTTTAATATTAATTCTTGACTTTAGGATTTTGCCCTAGTTTGGACATAGATAAGTTCAATAGTATTAGGAGGACATCCACATCCTAGTCACCATCTTCATCCCAACCAAACATATAGCATTAAATTAATAAAACACATGTACCTATTGCTAATCTTCCACACCTCAAAATCTTTTATTGCTTGCAAGTAATGAAGGATCATTTATATGATATTGTGAAATTCTCTAAGTATTGGTGGTTTATGTTGTATAATGTACTCTATCTTTTTGGAATGGTGCCACTTTTACGATATTTTAGGTCTTTTTATTATTATGAGTAAGATATGTGACACACATACAAGTATTTGATCTGAGTAATGAATATATATGTAAAATAAATATAGATATAAATAAAAATTTCTATTTGAATATTTCAATAGTTCTAGCCATGAGAATGCTATTGATATAATACTTTCAAATGAAATACCAAATAATTGTTGACAATGTATGTAGAAATAAATTAAGAGATATATAAAATATTAAATCTTAAAAAAGTGAATGTATGTAGAGAGAGAGACACCTACACTAGCAAGAACCACATGAAACATTTCTCGCCATTGGTGCCATATCGACATGACATGGACCTCATATGTCCATATACATTTCAATATATATTAATAAACTATAAATTGCTATTGGCAAATAATAGTTTATTGGGCGTGACAAAATGATAAGAATTGGGTCTAATCAGACGTTGACTAGGTTCATGATTTGAGGGCCGATTGTAAATTATACAGAACTTAATGATTCAGATTAGTTTCTAATTTCTATATAATAGTAAAATTTTATTATATATATTCTTCTCAAGATTTTTGAAAATTGTTATATAAAAAGTTTAACAAATAATGTTTGTTCGATATTCTACTTTTTTTCTTATCCGAATTGATGAGATAAAATATCATAATTGCGAGTTTTTTTTTTTTTTGAAATAGTATACTTTTTCACATTAATACCCAAAAGTTGGACAAATATATGTTTAGCCCCCAAACGGTTGCAATTTTCATCAATTTGGGATTCAAATGTGACTGACACACCATTAAGGTAATGACACTTGTTCTAATGGGATCAATGTGATTATTGTAAATTAGCAACAAATTCTTGAAATAAGGCAATATATTATGTTTGGACCTTTTCATATTAGCAAACCCAAAATATTATAATCAGCTGTACTGATCTTTAGAAGACAAATTATTTGACACAGAAACTCCTAATCCGCAAAGTAATTAGGATTAGAGGAGTGTAATTTATAAAAAAAAGTGGTGGGCAAAGTGCTTAAACACAATCAATCATTTCCATTATAAAAACTTATCATGAATTAAAGGCACATGTTGCTGACCAATTTTACACACTTTTTTTTTCTTTTTCTTCAGACTTATCACTAACAAGAATGTCAGTTTCCTAGTTGGGGACATCTTTCTTGAATTATTAGACTTTCTCCATTATTCACACAGATATTTCAACTGTTTATGTTTTATTTGGAGGAAAAATCATAGGAGAAGCATTGGAATGGAATATCTTATAGTGATACATATGAATTGATTTGACAGATTTTGAGAGGTGAATGGGAAGCCATTGAACATTGTCCACTTATTTTTTTTATTGCTCTGCAAAGTATTCATAACTTCTGCTTCTTGTCATGAATACAATAGCAAGGTTTAAAGTTGTTGATGAACATGATATTATTATTATTCAACTTTGATTTTTTAATTTAAACTTTTCATGAATTCAAATTATAAATATGTTGTTACTTGGGAAGTAATTGGCTAGAATCTAATATATGGTTTCCAATTTTACGTTTTAAAGTACTTGGAAATAAATGGAGAATAATAGAGAAAATGTAACAAATTAATAACACCATAAAAGATAAACAAATCAATTCGAGAAAGTGGAAAATCATTTTACACCACATTTTCGATAAGCGTATTTTTCTTTACAAATTACGTCACTTACTGTCTCTTAAAAGAAGACTTTGTTTCGTTTCTTGTAACAAAATTGCGATACATTTATCTAAAGTAAGTAAATTCTTAGTTTGGTGACATCCAACGGCGGATGCAGGGGCGGGAAGGGACGGCCAATCCCCCCACAACCTATCCCCTTACCCCGTTGGAAATTGTCATGGTCGTTCTCTCTTATCGCAGCTGCCTATCAGATTTGTAGAGCATTAATGAGATTTTTTGTTTCTTTTGGGCAGCTGAGCTCAAGCAAATCATGAAAGCAAAAAGTTCAGTAAGAAATTGAACAAGCCAAGAAATAGCTCGCAATCGTATCATCCAGAACTCATGGAGTCTCAAACAAACTCAAGCACCTATCACAATGCAAAAAAGCTTAACTGAAGGAGTTGCGTAACATATCACAAAAAAAAGATGAAATTGCCAGTCGGAGACTAAATGAGAATTTTCAGCACATCACTCTTGAGTTCTAACTCACTGAAGCATCTGCAAATTTTTCTAAAGTCAATTTTCTCCAAAATTATAAACATAGGATCATTTGTGATGAGCTTTTTTGGTTAATTAAAGATCTAATGATATTTGCCTAAAAAATACTCTACAAAAGTAATATAGTGGTAGATTAGTCTTTTCCTACCCATTTTATGATTAATCCATTTTCCCATATCCCAAGAAGAAAAAGAGAGACAACATAATCCAGTGAAAGATTCTTGATAAGATTATAATCAATATAGGTCAAATTGCTTCTCCAATTCGATACGAGTCATCAAATAGAAGGGGCCACACATTTTATACTTATCATTATCAATGACCTAACTTTTCAAGAGGTATAAACCAAAATCCCAAAATGTCAAAACTAAGATAAAATTTTATTGTCGTAACTTGTCGACAATGGTTAGGGATCTCCAAATTTCAACTTCCATATTAAATTGTTAAATTTAGCTTCAATAAAATTTATTTTCCTAAATATGAGCTTATGTTTATTAAAATCGACAATTTAATCATTCCTCGTTTCAATCGTAAACTCTTCCAATTGTGCAATCTCATATTTCAACACAAAATTTTAATTGAAGCAAACGATACCTCAAATTTATTTATTTTCAGCAAAATTTACCGATTAATATGTTACTTTAACGGTAAAGGCTTCTTAGCTCTTGGATTAAGAGCACACATCAAAATTATAGATCGGTTAATCGCACCTTCAAACGCAAAAAAAAAAATTTGAAAAATATAATATAATAAACCAAAATAGGAGAAAATGGAAAATATCAAATTTAGAAGTATAGGGAAGATGATTGTTGACAAATCAATTGAAAATTGAAAGACAACTGCCCATCTTTCCCTTGAGATTTCAATTTTGCAGAGAACACTTTCGATCAGAGTGCATTTTGAATCAAATTCGCACAACGCCGATACACACTATCTCTGCTTTAGATTCCATTTTCGCACTTTCCGTTCATCCAAATCCAAAAGAAGTAAACAATTAATTGAAAACAGAAAATAGGGGAAAATTGAAAGAGATGAAGCTGAGACCTGTGCTGAGAGATTGAAGAAGGCAGGGTGAGATGCGTGGGTTTTATACTGCAGAAGACGGCCCATTGGATTACGAGGTTAGGGTTTTGTGCGTTTGCTGTATAGTTAAATTACCCAAAACACCCTCCCCGCCTTCGGTTGGAAAGATGACTCGCAGAGGTTAGGGCTTTGTGGGTTAATTGCATTTCTATTTTCGTTTAATGGTTTGATTCTTCATTCTGTTTAAAATACTTAGTTACTAAGAAAATTGTGATGTATTATCATGCATAGATTGTCTTATAATGAAATTATACATTATACATTTTCAAGTGACTATAATTTTTTTAAATCTGTTTGTAACCAACAGCGTGTGCAAAAAACAGGATTCGTGAGGTCGGACACGGTAAAAAATTAATAATAAATAAATATATTTTTAAATACATTACAATTTAAGTAACACTATCTTCTGTTTTGCGCGATAGTTGATTCTTACGATATCCACATATTTAAAACAACTCAAAATTATTTAATTAGAAATAGTAGTGAATATTTCACTTTGTTGTATACTACCAATATTTCGTTCAACTAGACTTCTCTCATTTTATTCTCTACGAATACGATTTCGAATATTCACAACAAAACTATCAATAAGCTTTTTGTAATCTGGGATCGGCAACAATCTCATTATCATCAATTTCAACCTCGTCTGAATTGCTATCAACAACCACATTATTTTCCAATCATTGTGGTTCTTATTCAACATTAGCATTAGAAGAACTAATAGAAACTTGTGGCCCTTTCAAAGAGACTCATCCATTAACCTAACAAATAAATAAAACATTGCATAACAATAAATATTGCATTATAGCAACATTAGTAGCATAAATAACATCAAAACAATATCGATTCACCATTATGAGAATAGCATAAGACAAATCCTAAACGGCTAAATTTCACATCCAACAAAAACAAGAAATCTACAATTCACTAACACAATAACAATTCACCATCATAGTAACAGGAACATCACTATATTAGTAGCATAAACAATCAATTAATCGAAGAAACCACTAAAATAATATAAATTCAATTATTTAATAAGACAATAACAATAATAAAATACCTTTATTTGAGACAACAACCACCAAGAAACAGTCAGAGTCGCGCCAGCTGAAGAAGGTCGTTGCCGGCGTCGTAAGGCAGAGGCGGTGCGACGGTCGTCGCTGGAAATGGATGTCGAACGAAGAACGGAAGTGAACAGTGAAGTAGGCTGATCAACTCTGTTTTGAAATGGATTTTGTCCATGAATCTATTTCGTTCGTTTGTCTGATATACATTTTCTTTAAAAAAATCGACGTCCACACAACGTTGTTTTAAGCTTCCTCTTTGAAACTTCAACCCCGAAGGATTGACGCAGAGCTGCCGCACCGTGGGATCGGCGAAAAGCGAATTTAATGGAATTTTCCAGCTCTCATAGACCGGCAGTGTGGTCAGTCGACCCCAACCCCACCTTCCTCCGCATCCTTTTTTTTTTTTTTACCATTCCTAGTATTTTTTTTGTCATGAAAGGATGCTAAATTATATCATTCATTATAACTTTTTTTCCTTTTTTTGTAAACCAAACTTCAAACACACGATGTACCAATATGTATGATACCAAAAACTTTATCGTTGTATTAAAAAAATCAATCCGTTCATATAGAAATATGTTACAACCAGCACTCAACTGCAGCTCGGTGGTATTTTTCACATTCGTGAGAATTAGAGACCAATGTATAAACGCCGAACCTAAAAAACGGGGCAAAATTCAATTTTTTTTCAATGGGTTAAAACTTAAAACTTGATTTTCTTTGAATTGGAAAAGGTAACTTTGTCCAAGGCTTGTTTTTGCATAACCCAAACACTTTTTTGTTGGAAAGCAACTCTATCCATATTGACAAGTACTAGTATAGTATCTAATCAATCTTTCAATCTCATCACAACAACAAAATTATAGGCAACAAACAAGCATATGTTGGAGCAAACAATTGAAAAGAAGCATCATGAATTGAGGTGGTGCAGAGTAGCATCAATCATAAGAAATCAATACAAAACAAACACTATGATCCTACGTAAAAAAACGATCTTCATAGTTATTGTTTCATATCATATCATGAAATGGCTACATCCCTTGATCGAGGAGGTAGTCGCCCATCTTCTCCACCACGAGATTGCATTGCCCCGGTGTCATTGGCTCCTCGTACAGCCCGAATATCAGAGCTTGTCCTGTTTTCTTTACAGTTATGCCCCCAGACCCCTGTAATTCAGAAGCAGAATCATTTACCAAGTCGACGTGGGACAGAAGAAAGAGTGACTTCAACATGATTCAAGATCAAGAAATGACTAAAACCAAATAAGCCCTTTTCATCTTCAAACTTGATGATTCTTGAAAATGGAAGCATGCATAAATATATTTAGCTCCGGGTTCATCAAAATACCTTCTTGCCACGAATTACAGCTCCGGGTTCACCTTGAATAACCATGTACTTTGCCCCTCCAAGAAATAGTCCAGTTGGAGCAAGAAATCCAGGTTCATCAAAATCTTTTATCATGTTAGAAATCTCCTCTGCTTTGAACTGCATTAATATATATATAAATATACATCAGCTAGCAGGAGAACGGCATGATTTGAATCCTAGACCTCGTAAACAAGAGATTACAGTATTTGGTGTCCCCGGAAGACACATTTACCTTCCTCGTAGACATGATGTGGAAATAGAATTGTGATCAATGTCATATCGTATCATAAATCAAATGCAAGATTTTTCTTTCTTTCATAAACGGCAAAGATTGCAATAAGATCTAATTTGAATGCACAATTAAGAAAAGAAATGAATGAGATGAGGACCTGAGGGAAGGCGGCGCTCTGGGCCCAAATGCTGCCGTCGTGGCCGATGATGGCGGCGGCGGCGAGATGAACACCTTCCACTTCGCACATCAAGTGCTCGTCCACGTATGACTGCCACGACATGCTTTCGATGCGTTACAAAAATTTAGATGTGTTTAATTGAAGAATGCCCAACAAAGACAATAGTTTGATTTGTAAAGTGTTTGATAGTTTTGGAATGAGGGGGTGGAAATATAAATAAATAAATGGTGTGTGTGAGGGAGGGAAAGTTGAGAAGTGGGGGCGGTTGATAAGTTTCCGAATTTGACGTGATGGATGAGTGGCGTTCACGTTGAGAGAGAGAGAGAGAGAGAGAGAGAGAGGGATTTGGGAGTTTTCTATGTTAGATGGACAAGGATGCTTTACTCATCAAATATATATTGAATATTTTTGTGATAGAGATTTCAGATAGGCAATTCACACTTGATAGACAATCTTAATTTTTTTGTAGATAATAAGTAAATGTGAAATTGGTATATTACTAGTTGGGATTTGGTATTAGTGAATGGGTTTAATCTATAACTGGGCCTTCTTCATCAATAGCCCATAGTTTATATCATTGTAGAGAGAGAGAGAGAATGGGCTAATTTTTCTAGTTGGTGAGTATATTGTGGGCCTAATATTCTAGAACGGATTCACCACCCGTTTAGGCTCGTTTGTTTAGATTAATTGTTGAAAGTTGATAACATTCTGTCCATATTAATTTAAATTTATTGCATTACTAAATTGATAACTAAATCTTAATAACTTAATTAATTCAATTATTAGTATGATTATGGTTTCATCAACTAACCCAACCCCACCTCCCACCCCCATCCCCCACCCTCCATCCCATTCGGTTCATTCCTGCACCATTGCAGCCCACTGCCACCACAACCACTCCACTGCTGCCTTCCATTTCCAACCACTGCCACCGCCACCTTCACCACAT
>JAYDZE010173224.1:0-40547 GCA_034509125.1 Monilaria moniliformis | reverse complement strand
TAAACTCCATAATTAAAAGCTCCTAAAATACCGTGCCGAAACCCAAATGGGTCATCTGAAATGGGACGGAGGGAGTAGTAAAAAGTTAAATAAAATAAACTAATATATTATATGCTTAGGAAAACAAACCCCAACTATAGGTTGAAATTGATATTAAATTTTGTGGTTGCATAACATACTTACAAAATAACAAACTATAATGATAGGAGAATAAACATTAGCGTCAATTTGTGTAGGGCTTTAAAGGTTAATGTCCTCTGCTACAAATTCTTAGGTTAGACTATAAAGAAACAATAAATTACTACTAGGTTGGTTAACCTACAGTTTATTATTTTTTTATTTTTATTTACTTAACATATCTATAATTTGATTTTTTTATTTTTATTTTTCGTAAAGTAGTTTGATTTTTTTATTTATTTTTTATTATTGTCTTCGCGTGAACTATATTCAAAGTATTTTATACTGTTTGCTTCTTGTTTACTGTGAGGGATATATAGTTTTAGGATACCCAAATAATATTTACTGGGAATATATATAACATTAGACGTTGGTGCATCACGTGCCTTTCTCTATCTTGGGTCAGTAACACTGAGAAAACCGGAAATGTCATTAATAATAATAATAATAATAATAAATAATAATAATTATTATTATTATAATATCATTTTCAAAAGAATAATATTTGTCTTATAAAAACATGCATATTTTATCTTTTCATCTATCCTATAAGAATATGTATATATATTTTTTCATTTCTACACACTATCTCATTACAAATTATTGAAGTAATACACGTATTGTCTATCCCATAAAGAAATAATACTCGTTCCATAAAAACATGCATACTTTTCATGCCTTTATTTTTTCATTTTTGCACACTACCCCATCACAAATTCTTATGATAATACCATTATTGTCACAAGCTATTTACAATCATTTTACATAATAATACCCTAAAATGAGACATTTTCTCTACTCACACTAGAAACAATACTAAAATGAGATATTTTCTGCACTTACAATACAAATAATATTAGATTTCTCAAATTCGTACCAAATATTAGTGTATGTTTTTTAAGGGACTAAATGCTTTTAGTTTGTTGTTGTGTTGTTTTCTCCTTGGCTGCTGATTTTGCTAGAGTGAGGCGTTGTGTTTTTTTTTTTTTTTTTTTTTTTTTTTTTTTTTTTTTTTTCTCTTCAGTTTTGGCCGAGGGAGTGTGTGCCCTCCTTATGTCTTTGTTGATTTTGTGCTGGTATTGGTCTTCTTTGCTTTATAGGCTAGGGTTGGTTTGTGATTTTTAGTGTTTGGTGGTGGTGTTTTTCAAACTACTTGCTCGCCGCCTTTTGATTTGTAGCCTTTTCTCTATAAAAAAAAATGATTGATGAACAAATAAGAATTTCTTCAAACGGGGGTAGCTGGGAGTAACATGGCAAAACACATTTCATTTAGCATGACGTCGCCGTTCCCTTGTATAATAAATTAGGAGGTTCGAATCACCTAATATACGTTAGAGTGATTGCCACACTAAAAAAAATCGACTTAAAGAAAATCAGTTTTTCAACAATTAAAATTTTCGAGATCTTTTTTTTGACTGATTTTTTGCATTGGGATCCAAATTTGAATGGAAAAGCGCAGCATCTTTGATTGTTTGTCTTGATTTTTTACATTGGGATCCAAAATTGGAAATAAAAAGAACAGCAATTTCTTCATGGAGACTAGCTTTTTCAGTAACTTTTGGCCGTCTTTCCCGCAGTTCCCACCGCTGTAAGTTGAAATTTTCGACAAATTATTGTTACAAGCCCCATGATTAGCGACATATTATTCAAAAAGTTAAGGGACAAAAAATAGGATATCTAGGACTCTCTGATCTATTTTTTATTAACAAAAAATTATGTAAACTTTTTCCTATAATGGATATCAAAAAAAAAATTGTATTTTTATATTCAAAAATTATTTTGTTAAAAATTCTTATCTTATAATTAAAATTACTTTATTAAGAATTACTGTTATTATGAATAAAAAAATTATTTTTATCAATAAAAGTTATAATAGGACATTTCTTATAATTAAAGTGATTGTTACAAAAGTAAAAATTATTTTGAATAAAAGTTGCTGTTTTTAAAAAATAAAACATTACCAGACATGGTTGGGCCGGCTCAAACCCAGGTCAAGACCGGATTTTACCCATGCACATAGTAGTACGGCCCATTCTTAATGGACGAATGGAATAAAATGACATTATTAATGAAATATATAGGGTTATTATACTATTGCTGAGGAGGGCAAAATACGTAGAACAATAGAAAACTTTTTATAAATATTACAGTGTAGCATTATGGCAATTACTCGTATTCTAAAAGCAACATAATACCAACCCATTATCAATTGTCTAAAAAATTATTTCTCATTATAAGTAACCAAACAATCACTTATCCAACAATCTCCCATATATTTTGAAGCCGGCTATTCACAATATGATCTCCCATACATTTTCGAAGTCGGTTATTCACAATCTTCTTGGCACAAAAAGCTATTTTCATAGTTACAATTGCCACATGTAAAACAAGTGCAAGTTTAATAAGTTTATACACCAACTAATGCACAATGTCTATTCTATCTTCACCAGATTTAGTTTTATCTTCGTCCTTGTTTCTTTCACTATGAAAAGAAATTGTGTTGATAAAAAGAAAATACAAATACAAGATGAAATGTTAACAATGAATTCTAATAGACATCCATAAAAGCAGAGCATTAAAATATTTTAAAAAGCACATAGGTTAGGTGGTTTTCATCCACGAGATTAACCTCAAAATTTCACATACACTGAAGGCTGGTTATGGCTTTCAGGTTACAATGTTGATGACACTCTATAGCAGTATCTCCTAAGGGTTGTTTTGGGGAATAAGGTTTATAATATCTGGACATAAATTGAACCACTCTTCATTATATATAAGCAGGAAATTTGTATATATTCTTACAAGTATAATATATAACTATAACATCGGAATGGGGAAAACCAGATGAATTGTTCGACCCCTAATAACGGGGACCTTCATTTTTCCACATCCTAAGTTGCAGATAGTAGGGTCACAAACAGATAGCAAGGAATTACCTCTCTGATGAGAAGTAGGTATGAAGTTTGCCTATATCTTAAGACCACTGCACCTTCCAGGTATTGCTGCCATAAGTTCGTAGACATCTCGTTGCTGTCCTGCAGAAGCATCACTAAAACTTTTAACCCGTTCATTTTTTTAAATCTAGAAGAGCTAACTACCATAAAAAGAGAAGGGATGTCGTTATACGAGATAGTAGAACTGCAAAGGCTTTTTATCTTAAACCCCACATTCTCAAGAGAATTAAAGTTATAATTCAACTAAAGTACCTCCACAATTTGACCAGTGAGAGATGTACTTCCATAATTTGACCAGTGAGAGTATTATTCCGCTAAGAGTTGTAGTGCATCTGACCACCTTACTTAACTTTTGAACTTTATTAGTGTTGATACACTCACAGTTAATGAATTTTATGTAGGATCCAAGTGCCAGTTGATTTCCAAATTACTGCAATCAATGAAATCCTTGAGTTGATTTAGAGCTGCATATCTGTGTTGTAATAGCAAGTGCTGCAAATTCTCTGCTTGCTCCTGATTCTTGCCACTTCTTTTCCGAGGCAATTTTTTTGAGATGCTTTTCCACTTTGATTCAAATTGATAAGCTACATGTGTGGAAAAGACCGTGTTAGTAGCCAATACATGATAGGATGCCATAAACTCATGCTTACCAAGTCAAATAGAAATACAGTGATTGAGATGGCTGAGAAGCGAAAAAATCTTTACTGATAGAATCTCTAATTTGAGAGCAAAGTCGATAGGATTAAAGCATCAGTATTTTACGCAGTTCAAGGGATTATTCCAGGATATAAAGTGACCATTTATTTGGTTTCTAGTGATCATCAGTGACCAAATTTTATATAGGAAATCTAATTTGTACTATGTCCTATTAAAACTCTAAAATACTTGACTATTAATTTTGAGAAGTACCTTAAAAGAACTAAAATCCTCTTAAAAGGGCATGCATGTTCCACTTGCAAACATTTTTATCAATTCAAGTCTTCCTTCATTAAATTACAAATTTCTAGTGTTCCAATGTCAATTTATTATTTTAGCTTATATTTTCCTTTAACTATAGATTGTAATGCAAGTGGAAATTTAAGTAATATATGTTGAGTACCTTTATATGACTTTTCCTCATACCACATTCCCATCAGTTTAAATTGATCTGGAGTTTCCTACACAAAAGTGTACGTGATAACTGGATAAATTTAGACATTACATTGTGATAAAGTCAGGAGCCTGCATCACCATCTTGTCTGAGTTGTACACTGGACACAAGAGTAATTCCCCACAAATAAATAAGATAGTAAGTCAAACACACTCTCCACTAAAGGTAGTAAAGCAGTACATAGTGACAACTGTGCAAGTGATCGTTTATGATATAGGAATGTCTATTATTCCTCATACTTTTCTCATGAAAGGGAAATGGTCATCTTGGTGAATGTTTTTTTAAGCGAACATATCATATCTTGATTTACGGTTCTTGTTTATTTCTAAAGCTATATAAGGAAATTTACGGATTAGATTGAAAAGGAACAATGAGCTTACAATTTCTTTGAAAGTAGTAGCTCAAAATTCTCAAAAAAGGAACACAACCACAATGACAAGAACAAGCACACACAATAACGACAATAAGACAGAGCTAAAGGATATAATGGGAGCAAAAGGTTTTCCTGAAGAGATTGATATCCTAGCAATCTTGTATGTAATGTAAGGACGAGTCCATCATTGTCTATTGCATAGAATAATTGTTGCTTAAAGAAAACATGGCTCCATGCTTATATCCTTTATGCATCCTTCTCCAGGTCAAACTATTACGTGGCTGACTATAAGTTTAAACCACCATGGTTGAGGATACAGGCACTACTAATTGCACATATATAGACTTGATATAGTATCAACAGCTAAAATGGCCTTTTGTGGAACTTAAACATCCAAATAACTTTGAAAAGTTAATCACCAGTTTGAATATAATCTTTTTTCTTTTTCTTTTTCTTTTTCTTTTTCTTTTTCTGGAAGAACAGCATTCATATGATTTTAACATGGTCTGAATGCCATATACTGGTAGAAGTACAGTAAACTCAGGCAGAAACAGAAGACGGTCAGGAAGACGATGGAGCACTTGCTAAAGCACTACATTCCTCAAATACACATTTTCACTAAATTTGAACGAACAGCTTCTGAATCACTTGTGTCAATAAATAGAGATGAAGATTTATTGTCTAGCAGAGTACAGAAAAGCCATTGCACTGGTAAAACGCACACGTGAAATAGCACTGCAGATTTGTGCTAGAATAGTATGAATTTCACAGTAAAAGGATAATGAAGTTGCAGCACCAAGATTGCAGATATTTCTGAGTGATCTTTCAAGAACTCTTAAATGGCTTAGTTACCTTTACTTTTATCTACAAATCCCTGTATAAGACACGCACAAGTCCACGGCCTTCCTGCACTCGAGGCTTTTGCACCACCTATTAGCTCGCCGTTGTGCTGTTTCAAGCTAGAAAAGAAAAAACTCAGTGAAAGCAGCATCATAGCACTAGACATATATCCTAAAGAACCAACATAGTATTTATCAGCCCCTTTGAGCTAATTGAGCTGGGTTTTTTCAAAACTTAAATCAACACAAAACACAATGAATTTACCTTATAGGAGATAAAGATTAAAATAACACAAAATTCACTGAAGACAGACGCTAAATATACAACAATTAATGGTAAGAAGAAGGACATACAACATTAATGTTTATATACACACTTATTATCTTATACAGATACACAATCACAGGGTGAAAATGCACATAAATACAGCAGAACCGGCGGGCGAAGAAATTCCAATCAAATTATAGATTAAAACAAGAAATAAATTCAAAATTTCGACGTCTTCGATCATAATTCTGGATTGTTGTACCAAACTGAATGTAGAGAGGAGAATGTATTACCGGCGAGAGAAATTATTGGTGACACCAACATAAGTCTTGATGGGTGGATTGGTGGAGAGGATTAGATAAACAGTCCAAGGATTCTTAAGTAGAGATGTTGCAGCGGGTGATGAGGATTTCTTCGGAGATTGGACTTGGGGCAAGATATTTGGTGGGATTTCGGATGAATTCGATGGTTTGGGAAAGGGAAGGACAGAATTTGAATGGGGTTTCAGTGATTTGAATGTTCTTGACAACGGCGTCGCCATGATGGTAAATGCGTAATACAAACAAAGAAGACAGAACATGTCATTTGGGTTAATATAAGATACTGGTTTCTGAAATGGTAATTTTTTTTTAGATTCTCAATTTGGGAAACGCGAATAAGAGATGCTTCCTTCTAGTTGAGTGGAGACATATGCGGCTTGCGTCTCATGAGACGCGTCGTGGACTCGCGTCTCTAGTTTGCATTATCTGTCTCACATTGTGATCATGCTATCATTTTTAAGAGTTTCGACTTTATGCTCATACTTGCATTTTGAGAGAGCTTCCATTTGGAGAGTTTCCACTTTCGATATTTCATTGACATATGTATTGTTTTTATAGTATTTACATAAGTTTTTTACAAGTTATTTACATTGTGATAATTATTATATATTTATTAGTTTAAATTTGTTTGATTTAATTATTTTTTGATGAAACTAACTAGGATTTAAAATTTTAACAAACGCTAGATTTTTTGATAAATCTAGTCTTAGGATGTTCGGATGTTATATTTTGTAGAGATGCTAATTATAAATTTTTGGATAAATCTAAATCTAGGGTTTAGTAATATGTTAGTAAATTATTATATATCTATTTTTTTATGAATCTAGTGTTTAATAACATGTTTGGATGATATATTTTGTAGATATGCTAATTATAGATTTATTGCGGGAATTATGTCGTTGTTCGTGAATTTATATTGGGGTGGTAAGATAATCCAAATTCCTGGTATTGGTATAGCTTATGATCCAAAATTATCGATATGATATATTATATTGAATGAGAATGTTTCATATAATAGATTAGTTTTAATGATTTGTGAAATGATCGAAATCGATATGAATGAGCACAATATTGACATAATATGGAGACATGTTGTAGTTTTAGAAAATACATACACGTATATAGGCACACCACTTGATGAATGATGCATACAATATATGTTGAGTGAAGCAATATAGTCAAGTCAGATTGAATTAATTATTAATTTTGCAATAGTTACACAACAACAATTTCAGTCAGCCATTACTTATGAAGCTGAGACATCTAGGAGGGACGAATTTTCAAATTTTTCATATGATAATATGGTTAACACAGAGTAAGAAGATTTTGGGATCAATCATCAATTAGATTAATTAGTACGCAACTCAAGTAAGACTGGCCCAAAACCCGATGAACTGGCACGATTGACATCCCTAATTATAATTATCTCGTCTTTCATTAAATAAATTTTAAATACCTCATGGTTTTCGTTAAATATTTATTAAATTTCAATGTTTAGAGTAATGGAATGTCAATTGAAGATATTCAGAAATAAACTCAAACAGGTTATTGAAAACCACGTTTATTTATTAGGAGGTCTCCGAACAAGTTAAGACGTAATTAAATTTAATGTGGTAACAATAAATGCAATTGGATTGAGAAGAATATTGAGTATGTCGAAGATATATGAATTAATTGAATATAGGATCGTTTGGTTGATGGTGGGATCTAAAAGATCATTAATAAACATGGTCTAATAGTAATAAACATCATTGGATAAAATTAATACATAGTACTTATTGGATACTAAGCAACGTGGAAAGAACATCTTACATAGCAATTTCACAAAGATGAAAAGCATCAAAGAGAACAAAATGTTTCTTTGAATTATTTATCGTCTGTGGACAATTATTTATTTTATTGCATGAAACCAAAAAAGTACAAGTCATCGACCCAGACAGCATTATACTATTACAACTATGCTGCGCTCAAAATATAGGCGGGTATGTACGTATATCCATATCTCAATCCTCAATAAAATGGAAGCAAAATTACGATTAAAATGCAAGCATGCTGTAGATCTAAAGATATAAATACCTGTGTACAACCATAAAAGTTGATGGTGAATAGGAATTTCTGCGAGTAACGAGGATGATCTAATTACCTATGTCAAGTTTTGCCTTGTCTTCATCATTCTTTTGAGCGCTGACAGCCAAAAGTTGCATTCATCCCAATCATTCGTGGTGAGAAGAACCTATATGAACATTGAAATTATATAGTACTATATGTCGACCAATCACATAGGTAAAGAGTCAAATAAGAACCTTCTTAAAGTAAGAATGTGAGAAACAATTACACTGCACGTATAAAGTATTTGTACTTATCTGCACTGAATGTATAAAATATTTCCATTATGATAATATTAAGGTGTATTAATATTATTGTGGTGTTCTCACAATGCAAATACTTTATACATTCGGTGCGGATATTTTCAACATTAAGTGCAATGTTCTCACGTTCTTATGAAAAAAAGGTTCTCACAATAACCAATTCCCAGTCACATAATCACATTATTGATAAATAAAGAAAAATTGTGGAGTTTGCTTGCGTATGTCTACCTGGATTTGGAGGGCAGTGCCATTGTCGCCTTTGTCGAGTGCCTGACATAATTGTATGAGCTTCTCTGCAGCATTTGTTGATATGTCTCCACTGTTTAACTTTGCAAACAAGGCACCCAACTTCCTTGAGTTATCCTCTATTTCCCGTTTCTTAGCTGGATTTGCTCGCGGTCCTCCCAATGCCTCAGTTATCTCATTGTAAAGTCTTGTTAAAGTAGTGATGACGGGCTTCTGTGGCGCTGTTGCAGATTGAAAAGAGAGAAACATGTATGAATGAAACCTAAACATGTATGAATGAAACCTTAGGAAATTCGTCAATGAACAAAGAAAACATTGACCATACTCAGCATGCATGTTGAACTCTGACAAAGGATGAGCTTATCCTACGAAGAAATCTACGGAACTTGGTTTCACTACTGTTGAAAATGTTTTGATCCTCTCATGTTCTATGATATACGCATTAAATGGAAATAAGAAAAAATGTGAATATTGGGGAGTGCAAATAGCAATGAAGGATGCTATGTTTAGTGATATAGACCATCTTCTGGTAGTCATTCTCAGACTCTCAGCCCTACAAAAAACATATAAATTCATCGTTCACCCTGAAGAACATCATAGATTTGTTTAATTAATTTACCAATTAGGAGTCTAGTATCTCTAGGGTAGGTTAAAGGCCATCATTCTACTTTTGCCTTGTGATTGCAGCACTGAGTAACATGGTAGCTCTCACTTCAGAATAAATTTGGAAGAAGGGTGAAAATATGATAATCTCACATTGAACAATACTGCTTATTACGCACTAATCAAAAGAATTAAGAAAGTAATGTCAATCATCTTTTCATCTCATCTGTTCATCTTGATTTAGAAAGCAACCTCTTTTTATCTGAAAAAAAATTAAAAGTACATGCTTATCAAATAAGAGAGAAATTTTACCAGGTACATTTGACGTATCAACAGTCTTTACAGTTGGTGGGGGAGCAGCAGGAACGACGGGTGGTTGTACAGGAGCAGGGTGGGTAGGACTAGGAGGTTGCGATGAACCCATGCCATGCCCCCCTGGAATACTCGCCGGCATGAAAGCTCTAGATGGTGTAGGAGCCAGGGCCTGAGACATTGTTTGCACAGGAGTCGGTCTAACTTGAGATGTATTAGTTCCGTATCCAGTACCAGGAGGTCCAGATTGATAAGCAGCGTTAGCAGTCCCCTAAGTGAGATTAGGCAAAATCAGAACGACAGTTAAGTTTATTAGATAAAGTAACATAAGTGGAGTTGTGTACTGGATATAAATGAGAAGCCAAAGTTGGTGGCTGCTGATATTGCTCCAAGTTCTTCAACATAGGAGGGTTAGAAGGGGTAAATTTCACAGGAGGAGGCTGAGTATTAGCAGGAGGAAAGTGCACCTGTAAGAATGTTAAGAAGCATATGCTTTACAAAATATCGATACTTGTCTAGACCAACATTTGTTAAACATATAAATCCTAAATGGATTATCACCACTGGAGCTGGAATAGGAGGAGATGGAACAAATCTGCCAGGTTGAAAATCATTTTGTTGTGGAACTGGATGATATGCGGGGGGTGCACTGTAATCCCTACTGTAGGAAAAAGTAGATGGTTGCTGATAATTTTCAGTGTATGGACTGCTTGGAACAGTTGGTTGCGCCTGATGTGGTCCTACATGCTGAGGGGAGAAAATTACAGCAGTATTATTCATATAATCATTAATCAATCATACAAAAATATAAATCCTGAGAAACACGAAACACATACTGGATAATAAGTCTGAGGTGTATGGATGCCACCATAACTTGATTGATCAGCACTATATGCAGGTCCAGTTTGTGAATGAGTTTTATCACAAGCCCCAGTGTTCACAATCTCTGTGTCTGTACAATACATATATAGATTGTTTAGATTTGAATACAGCTCTGTTTTTGTAAACCAAAACAGTGATTAAATTTTATATTTCAATAAAAGAAGCAAAATTAAATAGGGCATTAGGGTGTCGGGAAAGCAGAGTATTTCGTACTGAACTTTGAGGAACATTCAGCAATAGAAGTCTAACTAGTATTCTTTCAGAAAACCACGCAAAATATGAATATAATCATATGCCTATAACGAGGGAGAGCAGCTATTAAGCTCCAATACTTGGGAATAGCCAAGAAGCATCCTTTATGCTAAGCTTATTTATTTTAAAAGCACAACTACATATGTGCCTCCAGAATAGCTCGATTGCTTAGTTGCCTTCCCACTTCAAATCTTATAGGCAGCAGCTGTTTTAGAGAAAATGCATATGTACAATATTCTCTGCACGTCTTCTCAGACATCCCTACAGAGTTATGGAAGGTACACTTGCAGCAGGAAACTGGTTTATGGAAAAATTCTCTTTAGAAAACAAGACCCATCTTGGGGAGATCTCGTATGATAAAGAATGCATCAAAGGGAGCATAGGCGCACCTGGGTTGATTGAATGAGCTATGCGATCACGTAAGATGATAAGTTCAGTAGACAATTCTTCGGTACCCAAAAGATTCAAGTATTCCATTGCCATAGTTAGGAGTCCTTGGCTTGCTAAAATTTCAGCATATTTCTCAACTAGCTTATATATTGAAGAGCTAAATCGCTTCAGTCCAGTAGCCAAAGCAAAGACAATTGTCTTCTCCATTAAATCCTTACAAGTAGAAAATATGTGCGTAAGTTGTTCAGTCCAGTAGCCAAACCAAAACAATAATATGTTTTTTTTTCCTGAATACATCAATACAAGCTTACCTGAAGAAGGTCTATGTAGGATTTACCGTCGTGCTCTTCTCTGAGGTTCTTTGACCACATCTCCACTGCTTTATCAATGTTCCCAGCACATATATAGCACAGTGTTGCTGCAGCTGTATCACCAGCCGCAATGAGCCTAGCAGCAAGAGTGTCGCATAATGGGATCCACTCATCCGACTGAGCGAACTGAATGATAGCAATGTACAAATATTGTTAAGAAAAAATCATCAGCTGAGCAAGATGAATAAGTTTATGTCAAATGCCCACACAAGTACAAACCATAGAATGAAAGTCATCCATTATGCAATTAGCTTCAACAAGAATAGGTTCCTACTAAGACATAGATGCATTTACATGTCTAAAAATACAGTCAACCGCACCCTCAAAGAAGTTTCAAATTTCCACAGCTAGTATTGCCATTGTCACACCAACTCGTTATCTCACTAGCACAATCTTCTAAAGACTGAACTAAGATCCTTTCCTGCGTCACCAATTTTAATGTTTCAAGAGTGAGCCTGACTAAAACTCCAGATATTGATTGACCAGAAATTTCAAATCAGGGTCGCAGATAATTACAGAGATGACAAAACGAATGTTCCACCCATTTATATCTACATGGGTACCTGTATTGACATCTTCACGCTTTTGTTTCATAATGATGTGAATTGACTTAAAGAGCTCTTCCTTGACAGCTTGAATCGTTGAACATATAATGTCATAAATGAAAAGGGGGAGGATTTGTTTTAATGATACATGAAAAATTGACTGGTTGATATATACATAGACTGAACTACATGCTTCTGAAAGTAAAAGGACCTGGTATTATAGAACTTGCTGATATCACATGCCAATGTTTAAAGAAGAAACAACCACATAGCTTGGTTTGTGAGGGAAAGAGAGGCTTACAGTACAGAATAGTGCAAGGGATTCCTTCCAAGACTTTAGGGGCCTTCTTTTTGCTATGCTCATGAGGTCATTGTTTACCATGGCAGAAACAACCTGAGGTATAACAAATATGGAGAAAGTCATACCAACAACCAACTATAAGAAAGGATCTCCACATAAAAATAACATGAAGAAACCTCTACAAATTTGCAAATGAAAGCACCTTTAGGTATGAAGAACGACTTGACTTGAGGTACTGATCACGTGTCTGCTCCCACAGGGGAGCACCACCAACATGAGCAATGACCAAAGCATCAGCCAATCTATTTGCAGAAATGCATATTGTAACTGCTTTCTTGTAGTCCCCAACGACCAAAGCACATTGTACCGCATCATCAAATGAAGGATCATAACTCTCCTCTTGGCCATTCATTTCTTGTTGGTATTCCGTAATAGATTCTCCGGTGACAAAATCATCATTAGAAGTTGACAAAGGGGTATCTACCTTGGGACTAGGAAGATTGTTGAAGAAATCTTCCCCACTGTCAGCTGTATATAAGGATGATTCTTTATTTTCAGAAATTCCTTCTTTATTTGTCACACTCTCACCAGTAGAGAGACTATTCACTTGCTCAGAGACTTCATTGTTTATAGATTTGGTTTCTTCAACTGGAAGAGTGAAACCGAGATGGGCAAGAAGCTTTGACCTTTCTGTCCCATCCTCAGTGAACATAACCTTCATAAAGCCCCATGTTTCCCTCTCCTCATCAGACCTAAGGAGAATATAATGGAATTAGATAAATTAATATAGCTTATATCATACTCCATCAGGGAATAAGCTGGAAATTGAACACATACTGAGATTCTTGAGATTTCCTATCACACAGAAGTTTCAGTGATGATCTATCCCCATCTTTGATTGCAGCTTCAAATTCAGAAGATCGACTTACCAAACCATCTTCTG
The DNA here is from genome assembly GCA_034509125.1 of Monilaria moniliformis. Classification (NCBI taxonomy): domain Eukaryota; kingdom Viridiplantae; phylum Streptophyta; class Magnoliopsida; order Caryophyllales; family Aizoaceae; genus Monilaria; species Monilaria moniliformis. The sequence goes on along the minus strand of JAYDZE010173224.1, from coordinate 27,252 downwards.
CAATTAAGTTGTGCACATAGACCTGATAAAGGACCAGTGGTCACACAAATGTAACATTTGCAAGTAAAATCAACAATCAAAGTTCCTTCGAATACCTCTGAAGATTCATCATAGTGGAAGGACACAAGTTTGCCTCCAAAACCAAATGATACTCCAGCACGATTGTTGTACCACTTTGGGGCCCTCAGTGGTGCTGAGAAAACGTGAAATGTATAAGAATAACCAGGTAACGATAAGGAAAGTTGATTTTAAATGTCCACCATTTGAATATAAACAAGAACAAAGATAAACTGCAAATGTAACTAAAACCCTTAGCTCTCACGTCTTCTGTACTTGTTAATGTTATTACATAAATTTCCCTCCAGTAAAGACAAACTACCTCTGAAACAGGTATTTGCATCTACAGAGTTACTTTCTTAGTCCATTTTCAAATTCATGGAGCCAAGTGGCCGAAAATGTCACTGCTGGTGTAAAGAATTGTGTAGTCAAAGCCAATGCACCAAATAGTTTATCCTCAATCTCATTCCTCTAACTTCTGGACATGCAATTCCACTGTGCACTATTGTTGCATAGACATGCAAAGAATGGGCATTCTTTGGTTTACAACATAAACATACAGCCTCACACATAGAGTAGGCCACTGCTTGGACACAACTTTGAAACTTAAGGTACGTCATACCAATTGCTAAAATGTTAGGAGCATAAAAAGTCTCCTCCAATGAGTTTTAGGAGCACAAAATAAAGGGTAGGAGAAGTTGTATAAATTGCAAGCATGTACAACTAAATCATGTCAATGATGCTGGGGAAAATGCTGGAGTCCACGGCAAAGTAAACCTAGTAGCAATGCTAAGGAACAACGGGCTCCAAGATTAGCTACTTGGTTTCCCTCCTCACTTGTCATAACAATCTAAGAAGTTGCTAGAAGAGCCCACTGTACCCATATATGAAATCCTCAAACATACATTTTCACGATGAAAGAAATATGATACCTGAACCAATGTCACGCTCTCCAAGACCATATCGACCGCAACCCTGAATTAAAAAATGTTATCAGAGCAGTTCGAGTCTACAGTCGTTGAAAAGTAAACAAGAAGTGTGAAAATAGATACCAAAAATGAGTACTTAGGAACTCTTGAGTTATTATCAAACCATTTCATCATCTATGTATTCTAGAACAAGAGCTCAAACAATCAAGTTCATATTCTAACAACTAACGAAAAGATCAGTTATCATCTTAAGGAGACCACAGAAAACCTGTAGCTTATTTGTGAGTTGTTTTATAGCCCTATCCAGTTATGTTGCATTATGAGGTAAATATAATAAAGATCAATAAAACGGGACTTGTTCCAGCTGTCATGTAATAGTAAGCCTAGGAACAACTTCAAAAAGAAGAATTCCAGTTTATACAAGTCTACCTTTGTGTCAATTTAGTGCATCATTCAAACAATCAATCTTAGCGGAAGGACACACAAAGCACAGAAGTAAGTGAGTTCATTTGATAGATAATTACCTCAATGTTATAAATGCTAATTTTCCCTTCAAACGAGGATGCTGATATAAGTCCAGGAATCTTAGAATACCAGTGCACATCAAAATTCCAATTGGTTCCAGCTGGTAATTCAGCCACAATCTACATGAGAAAATCACATTGAATGGCAATGGATGTGGCAGGATGTGAGCCCAAAGAACGAAGAATAAAAGAAAGTAGTAAGAAACATCAGAAAGTTTATATAACAGACTTGAGTGGTAATGCTCACCTCGCCAGACACGGTATCCCAGCAAATAGTACGGTTGTCTTTGGCACAGGTAAGTAGATAAGAGCTGTCAAGCGGGCACCATGACATTGCAATCACACCTGATGCACAAGAAAATAATTATATGAATTAATTCCATCATATAGATAGTATAAGTGAATCAAACGGGTCCTCATCAAAATACCAATGATTTAGTTTTCTTGTAGAAGCTAAAAGAAAACTGAGAAGGATGCATAAAAGATGCTGACGGCAAAATGAAAGCGGCAGAGAGCAAGAGGGAGGGAGGGAGAACAAATTAAGTATTTCTACAACTACAATGGAAGACATGTTTGGTACTTTTACCCCAGGTATGTACCTTTGGTGTGCCCAACAAACTCTTTTACTGGAGACACTATATGTCGCATATCCCACATCTGAAAATGAACATCAATGAATTATAATAATAAATTTGAGAACCCGTGCAGCAAGATACTAAAGCAAGAAGCATTCTTACCCTGAGAGAAGGTGAGCTATCTTCATCTGAAGCAACAATGAGTTGGGTGGCAATGTCAGGGTGCCAATGCAAAACAGAGCACCTCCTTCTAATTGAATCAGAGAAACTGTAATATGGGTATATAAGGGTTCAGAACATGGAGAAAAGAATCAGTCCAAAGCCAATGGTTGAAATATGAATACTCTAGCTTGACATTGTCCAAGAAATATGATACCTTAGAACTGACTTTTGCTTCTTCAGATCCCAGACCACTAAAATTACAAATATGCGGATTATTCTAATGCAAATGAAGGATACAAAAGCAAAAACTCATGCTAAACAGATTCCTACATACCAGTTGTTCCATTATATGAAGTGGAGGCCAGTATGTGTTGAACCTTACTATTCCAGGATAGAAATGAAATTTCACCTTGTTCTGCAGATCCACTACCCTGTGAAAGAGTTTAGTAAGTCTTGAGCTCCCTTCGTTGAACCTTGGGGTGTGACCCCAAAAATGGATCAATACTAAGCACATTAAATGGGAATCTCAGGAGGAAGAAACAAAATATTGAGCAATAGTTCTTTAAGACAGTGTACATTAAGTAAAAGTATTCAAGTAGGTTTATTACATCAATAATGTGACAAAATTGTCAGCATTGGATCTGTTACATCATATGCCACATCTAGGAAATTATATCGTTGTACTTTATGTTTCAGGAACTCGGCTTCTTTCCTTTTCAAAAATAAGCTACTCAAAACTGAAGAGAAACAAAGATACAGTTCTTCAGTCTCGGCAACAGTTTCCCCTCTCCTTCCACTAATCATTTCCTTGTTTTCACCCTTATAGTATTTCCATTTATTTGATCCAACACACCTAGTGAAATTAAGTCACCTGCTCCAAATCAGTGATTAATTGCTCACATACTTAATCTACCTGCACTTGATATATAACAGTATCTGTATCTCCTAGAAGGCATCAGTATTAATAAAGCAATGCATGGACTTTTCTAAAATTTTGAACCATGTGTCGGGTTCAAAATGCTCAGCTGTGCATACTCAGGGAAGCCAGATTTCAAGAACATGGACAAAAGTTTGTGTCTGGCAATGTTCAGAAAGATGTTCAGAAGACATTGAAACTGAAATTCTGTTTCCAATTGCAATAATTTCACAATTAATAGTCTTAACAGACCTTGAGTGGTGGGAAGAGACTTGGTTCTGATGGTTTTGATACATCCCATATACAAATATCTCCTTCTTCAGCTCCAGAAGCAAGAAGGTTCGGAGAAAGAGAATTGAACTCCAAGCCACGAACCTTGGCAGTAAATCAGAAACCAAGCATCAACACACCATAATTATAAAAGACAATATGGAAGTGGAAAAACTGAAAATGAATACACAATACAAAACCAAAATAGGAGAATAAACTCACTGCTCCTTTGTGTTTTGATAGATTTCCAGCGAGAACATTCTCGCTTGTATCAATACCCTTTTTATATTTACTGGAAATAAGAACAAGAAAAAAAAAATGAAACTAAGGTCAATAAATTTATTAAGAACAGCATCAAATAACAAACTGCAATAAAAATATAACATAGGAAACCAAGCATTAAATCAAACTCAAAGCCTTTAAATGAAAGCAACATCAATACTAACAGTTGAGAACTAGGTATTTACATCCAAATTGCAAATTTATGGAATATCACCATTTGCAAGATGGAATATCTATCACCATTTTTAGGAATTCTGTAATGAAATTCGAAATCTGGCTAGGTTGTCATTTATAAATGATAATCCTAAAATATTTATTTCAACCAAGACGACAGCTCCCCCCAGTTCCATCTTTTCACAAATCATACAAACTTGAGCTGTTACTGGAATTTGAGCTTTTAAAATAATATTTCTCAGGTTTCTCATAAACTTGGTACGAGTTTCCCTCCTCCAAATAATGGGGCAACCAGACAGCTGTTCAAATAAAGTAAAACAATGTTTACTGTGTGCCTAGGATGGCAGCACATGCCAAAAACAAGAAGAAAAAAAAAATCAACCAAAATAATAATATTAATATTGTACAAGTCATAATTCTTTTCTTGCGGAGGTTATTTGGACAATAAGCATATACTCGCACATAGTATGGAAAACATGCTAAACTAGTAACTGGGCATAAAAAAGACTAAATTCTTTCATACAGTGATTAGCATCATAAAATTCCTGCAGATGTAGATGAATTTCGAGAGTGCCAAGCACTGTGTATATATCCTAGTCCATATTTGAGTGGATTCGCATTAGAAAGCCTGACTTTACCATCTGAAGTTAAATTCTTCGGATGTTCCCAAACAAAACCAGCACTTGGAATATTAATCTCTTCTTTCCAAGTCATCGTCTTAATTGAAGTAATACAACTCTACAATCTTTCATAGTTACTACTTTTAAGACCAAAAAGCAGACTCCAAAAGAAACAATTACTTCATTTTGAGCTCATATTCAAGCAACAACTTCAATTCCTGGCAATCTAAGAATTGTGGCAAGGTCAGTCATATATACGTCAATCATATGCATAAGAAATCATATAATCCGGATGTTATCAGGTGTGCTTACATAAAAAGAAAACACAAAATAACTCATATATACGTCAAATGCAGGCGCACTCAGACATATACTGAATAAAGGTTTCCAATCAAACGAAAACAATAGACGCCGAGTATCAAAATCATTTCAAGAATAGCAGTATTACCCGATCAGAGTCTTAGGATTCCAAAGAGCAATATTTCCATCAACGAGGCCACCGGCAATGAGGCCTAAGGAATATTCCTCGGAATTGGCGGGTCCTTTCCCCCATGAAAGCCGATCGAATTTCTCGGAACTCGGCGCCGATCCTGCCAATACCATCTGCCGATCGTCCGACGCAAAATCGAGCCCGAAAATGTCCAGATTGGCGGAGGAACTAAATTGCAGATCCACCGCGCCCGCCATTGTCCCCGCCGTGACGTACGCGCCGTCCGGCGAGAACGCCGTCGACGCCGATCTGTTCGCGGTCTTTATACACCACTCCATGCAGAACGTATAAGATTAATCAATTCATCTACATATAACTACGTCTGCGGGGGCAGAATTCTCATGAATATGAATCACAGAAGTGTATGTGTGTCTGTAACGAGAAATAAGTGAGCTCTCTCTCTCTCTCTCTCTCTCTCTCTCTCTCTCTAAATTGTTAACGTTCTGTTTTGTGGAACTTCGGTTTTTTCATATGAGAGTGAAGGAGGGGAGTGTAAAGCTCCGATGGGAGGAATGTTTTGTCAGTGAACCAATCGGAGTATCCCACGTAGGACGAGAAATTGTGTCAAGAAGCCAAATTGCCCATTCCACGTCTTGTTGCCATTTGGCAAGCAATTTGATTAGGAATGTCAGTCGCGCTAGTCCGTTCAGATTCGGCTCAACTCTATCGGATTGTCGGGCTATTCGATTATGGACTATTTAGATTGTAATTTTTTTGAATATAGAAATTCTCAATTCTTTTGGGCTAACCATGTGGCCAATCAAGCTCACTTTTTATGATTTTTTTAATTAATATATTAATCTTAATAATTATATATTTAATAAAAAATATATTAATAAATGAATGTCATTTCAACTCAAAATTAACATGTAACTCTTAGGAAAAACATACATTTTTCTTAAATCATTATAGCTTTTTTAATTTTTTTATTTTAAAAAGTTATACATGTTATAGTAAAATATATAAAAATGAAATAATAAATATAACTTTCAAAAGTTTGAAAAAAATAAATTAATGAAGTTGAAAACTAAATAATGAGAACTTGCTAATTTTTCGAATCAATCCTATGAGGCTCGGGCTATTTTCGGGTCAACTCTATCGGGTTGCAAATTATTTGGTTTAGGGTCTTTGATTTGTGATTTTTTTTTTCGAATTATAATTCTTCTGACCTAATCCTATCGGATTGTGGGGTTAATCGTGTCAACCCATGAATTTCGGGTTAAATCGACGGCCCCAAATTTGAGTTTGTCGCACTCTATAGTCTCAGATAAAATTCAGTGACCCACTATTAGTATCTATTTCACCTTGTTTCACCACTAAATTAATTATGTAAATAATATTTATTATAAAATCAAACTTATTGTAATATTATACATCATAATTAATTTTACATATAAAAAAGTTGGAATTTGAAAAAATTCCAACTCTAATAATCAACTTTTATCTAATAAAAGTGACAACAATTTTTAAAATAATTATGTCATAATTAGATATAAGAATTTTTTGTTAATAAGTACAAAATTCAATTAAAATATAAAAAATTAAAATTAAAAAAATATGTAAAAGAAATAGTACTTAAAGTGAGACAAAAAACTAAGCAGATTAAATCTGAAACCTTATAATCTATATATTGTATTATACTCATAATATTAACTACATTTCGCAAAGAAATATTAATTTCCATAATAGATAGAATGTTATTATATAATTCCACCAGTAATTCAGATAATTATATAATATGTTTACTAATAATTAAAATATTATTATACTACTTAGTCTACTTTCATAAACTATCCATAATATTAAACTTATCATTATTAATGACGAAAAAAATATAATAGATATTTACCTAGTTAAATATAAATAGTACCCACTAGTTGAAAAAAATATATAAATTATAGTACCAATATGTTCATGGTAATTTGAAATTTGTAAATAATTAAAGGTTTTTTCATGAGAAATCGAAGTTTCAAGCGAATTCAATGATTTCGGATGACAGTGTTAATAATGTGAAATTGTTCAACTTGCACGATCACATGAACTTTTGACTCATTATGAATTCTCTGATCTTTAACGCTAATAATGACTTGTGGTCGTCGATAACTCATCCACAAAAATTGATGTAGTCGTCGTCGAGCATGGAGGATGAGTTTTGTTGCCTACGTTTTCTAGAGAATTGTCGTTGTTAAGGTTCACATATATGTGTGTGTGTGTGTTCATGGAAAAATAGAAGATTCATGCAATCGTGGGATTTTGAACGATTTTGCGTCACACGCAACTGTTCAATTTGTGAGATCACGTGAACATTTGATTTTTATTATAATTCTATTTATGTTCTAGCTAAGAAAAATTACTATTTTTCACCATTACCAGTTTTGATATGATTATTTTATATCTTCTAACTAATTATGTATTTTATACTCACTATGTCCTTTATAAGTGTTCTCATTTTGCCATTTTAGTATGTCATTCAAAAGTATTCTCATTCTATTTTTGGAAACTACCCACCACTAACGTTTTATATTTTACCCTCAGTATATCAACTTATTTACATCAAAAATAAAAAATGATCCACTACTCATCTATACACTTATCTAACATCTACAATAAAGTATAATACTCATACAATAAATGTGGGCGTCATTTTCCATTCATCTACACATTTAACTAACATTTATTAAAACTCGTGCTGAAAAGTTAATCTACTCAAGCGGGAAAACGTACGATAAAAACTTGGAGCATATTGTCAATCCTATCCTACACAAACAAGAGGACGTTTAGTTTGATGAATGAGATTTAGATAAGATTTGATAGAATAAAGTAAAACTAAAAAATGTTTATATCAATCCAACTTTAGGATAATAAATAATTATTCAATTCGATGATTAGAAAGTGCGGGACCGAGTCATTCATCATGGACATAATTGTGCAAACTTAACATTTAATTAAATTGAATTATTTTATCAATCAAGTCTTATTACTCAAACCAAAAGTTTCTTAAAAATTTTATAGGGCTCAAATGGGCAGCTAAATTCCAACCAATATATAGTTGTTAGTAACGTCATTAGTCATTAACATTTATAAGATGTGCGTGTATTTTTCGATCTAATTCTAACCAATTCAGGATATGATATTGTACATCGTGGATATATTAATATGATATGTATTTTTGATATACTACGCATTCTTAGATGCTGATATTTTTAAAGTACTAAAGAATTTGCACCAATCTTGCAACTGCGTCATGATCATTAGGCACATCTCATTTAGCTAGTTGTTACATCCCTAGAGTGACTCACCCTCCAAAAACAATGCGAGTAACTGTTACTTTAAGTAGATTTCTGTTGTTGCCACTCCCCAAAAGAAAGCTAGCATAATTTTTCAGTACAAGGAAAGATGACAGATATACAAACAAAATGAAACCTCATCATTGGTCTGCTCCATAGATCATACATATATATATATACATATTCACACACACACACACATATATCATCATATCATCACCCCCACCCACCATTCTTGTTCATTTCTATGAAACACAAATCACAAACCACCAAAACATAAAAATGCAAGGAGGCACATCAGGCCATGTATCACTAGGGTTTGCATTCTTGATCATAGGAATATGGCACCTCTTCAACTCCATCAAGCACCACTCTCTCCAGCCCAAAACCTTCATCTCCCTCCCATGGTTCCCTGCCCCAAGATTCAAATACCTAGAGCCCATCACCATCATCTTGGTCACAACCATCTTTATAGTCTCCGAGCTCTTCGTCGCCGGCACCGGCAGCCCCATGGCGGCCAAGAACCTCCGCCACCTCGAGCACTCCCTCATCGCCCTCTCCTTCTCCCTCTACGCCTTCTTCGCCGTCCTCCTCGACCGGCTTGCCCTGCCCCCTCCCGCCCACCGGGGGCTCCTCCACCTCCTCCAGGCGGCGGCATTCGCGCAGCAGCTCCTCATCCTCCACCTCCACTCCACCGACCACTCCGGCGTCGAGGGGCAGTACCACTGGCTGATGCAGCTCGTCACGTCGGTGACGCTGGTCGCCACCGTGTTCCTCGCCGGCAACCCTAAGAGCTTCCTGGGCTCGTTTGTGAGAGGGTTTTCTGTTGTTTTTCAAGGAGTTTGGCTTGTGGTTATGGGGTTTATGCTGTGGACGCCGGAGTGGATGCCCGAGGACTGCTTCTTGAAGGCGGAGGTGGTGCTGTGCCGCGGCGATCGGGCTCTGCGGCAGGCTAAGGCGCTGGTGAATCTGCTGTTTGGATTGTATCTGATTGTTTTGACGGTGTTCGTGATGGTTTTTTACTTGGTTTTGATCAAGTTGTACCCTCAACAAAAAGCTGAGTATTGCTCGTTGATGACCAAGTTTGACGAGGAAGAAGAGGGAGATTAAGGTCTTGGAAATTAAAAGAAATTATCTTGGTATCTCCATCTGTTAAGATAACTTCTCTTTCAATGTGTTGAAGAAAAGGAAAATTGAAATTAAGAAAGAGAATTTGTGGGATATATCTAGAGTGTGTTGTTGGTGTGATAGTAATTTGGTCTCTTACATTAGTTTGATATTTGTGGGATCATCAGAAGTATATATAATGAATATTGCTATAATCTTTCTATTTCTGAATTTATATTAGACTTGCATTAATAATATATTTTGTATGTCAAACATGTCCAACTTATGTTACCACGTGACTTTTTTTGGTCCTCATTTTTCTCGACGTGTCTATTATGCTCCAAATCAATAAAATATGTGTTATTATTACATTTGTTCGTAAAATATGTCTAAAATCAAAATTGAGCCTTTACACAATTCATTGTTATCAAACATTACTTACTTATAGTGAGAAATGTTTGTGTATAAAGGCGACGACTGCTTAGATGATCTCCTTCTTTCTTTTTTGCTTCTTGTGCAAGTTATAACTACCACAACTATTTTTATAATAATGAATTAATGTTTCTTGAGACAAATAGTTTCCGAACAGGCTTGCCGTGGACTCCAACGTATGATCAGTTTGTTGTATACGAGATTACGTATCAAGTTATCGAATACTTTTGTGTTGCACAAATTTAGACATGTTACATGCATGATAGGACTGATTAGCCATAATTTCAAATTTTTATATTGCAACAAATGTTACATGTTTATATAAATCAGTTATTATTGGATCCCAAAAATTTATAAGGATGATGAAGCAGTATCGAAATTTTTTATACCGAAATTCTTTATACCAAAAATTCTTTTTGGGCAAGGTGACGGTATGGCAATTAGTCATACTTGTATTATGAGTACGGTAATATGATAAGACAGTTTCAGTACGGTATACAGTTTCAGTACGATATACCGTACCGAGCTAACCCTTTGTATCATGTAATTGGATTTAAGTTAGGGTCTAACCGCAAAAAAAAAGGTTTTTCTTCATAAAAAAAGATGAAGCGACTTTTCCGGAAAATAAGTTTCCTGGTTTGAAGAAACAATCGGAAAGAGAAGGCCATCGTGGTGTAGGAGTAGGAGGAGAGGGGGCGATCTCGGCGAGAGGTGTCCAATGTGGGTCTCGGAAGTGAAATTTTTGTGGAAATCGATCTATGAATGGGACTCAAAATTTACTTTTATTAGAGTAGTACAAAAAATCGATCTCTCCCACATTCTATTACCATTCCGAATCAGACTCGAGTGGCATACTTCAAATAGCCTGAATCGAGTTCTACTAGCATCATTCGAACGACACTTGATCCTCAAACGGTTCCAAAAATACGAATGGAACACAACCAATATTCGCTTTGCAAAGGAACAATATGGATGTGATGTCCCATCAAGCAAATGATATTCGAAGGTACATACAAAAACAATACAACATAATATGGGAAGCTGAACTTACATTCATGTGTAACAGCAAATATGTAATGCTGCCACGTCGGGTCATTGTCTGTTCCAGACCAGTGGCCTAACATATTTCAATAATCCCACGTAAACAGAATTCCAGAAGACCCTAATCTCTAAAAAACTTCATAGATGTAATAAATTCATCAAAGAGAGGCCTATCGAGCTAGAGCTCACCAACAAACACATCTTGTTGATGATTGGGGAGCTCGATTGGTGGATTGTGCTTATCGGAGGGAAGCTTGATCCGCCCGATGGAACGCTGCGGCACGAGCTTCAGATTCTCACAGTTACAAATCTCAATCATAAATCCATCGGGATCTTTGAAGAAGAGCTGGTCGATGGCCGAGCCTTCTGCCTCTCCCACAGTTCTCTTCATGTACTTGATGTTCATCTCCTTCAGCTTCTGCACCATAGCCTGCATATCCTCGCACTACACAGACAAGAACCCATATTTGAAATACAAATATAGAGCATATTCTCTTTGATGGAAAGAAATAGAAAACGTATATTCTTACTCTTTTTTCACTTTTTCACTAGTATTTCGCCTTAATAAATTTATGACAAAAATAAACTCACCAAAAGTAATAAAAATATATTTCCTCCATCCAAATATTTATGGACTGCATTCTATCTTGGGTTGTCTCATATTAGATGTGACGTTTCTTTTATAACAATTTTTATTTATTTACATAATTTTAAATAATATTGAATATTTACACACTTTTACACTACTTAGCATTTCTTAAATACCTACTTTCCAATTTCTTAAATACCTAAATTTTGAGTCACAATATTGAAACAGAGGGAGTACTAAAATTTTCTCATATTTTCTTACCAAAAAAAAAAAAAAAAAAATCCATGCTAGAGTAGTACCTGAAATGAGATGTGGTTATCCATAGGATCCAAACGGTCCTTGTCTCTGGGCAGCTTGTCCTCGTCCTTGGACTTGACCAAGTGGATGCCGATGCCGTAGTTGAAGAGCCACGCACCGTCGAAGTCGAAGGACTCCGGCCGCTTGATCAGCACGAACCCTAGCACCTTGGTGTAGAATTCAATCGATTCCTTCACCGATCGACAAACCCTAGAAACATGGTTCAGCGCCATCAAAGGGGCCTCTTTCTCCTTTTCTTCCTTAACTTGATTCCCATTTTCCTGCTCATCAAAGTATCTCATTTCTTGTCGGTTCTGCATTTTTGCCTTTCCTCTTCAGTTTCCTCCTAATTTGGGCTTGAATATATGGCGGTGAGTAGAGATGACGCGTGGTTGCGATGAATTTAGTTGTACCACGTGTCAGATACCCGGCAGTTGTTTGCCGCCACGCATGCATGAAGCCACCTGGTTCAAGTTTCAGACGCTGTTTTAGTTGAAGATACAAATATGATACATACATTTGATGTATATGGCCCATCTTTAATTAGGTTGATAATTTTTCACATGACACAAAAGTATGACATAAACATATATAAATTTAATTTGTGTCAAATTCTATTAGATTTGTATTTTTATTGGATCAATTCAATAAGAATATGATAATTTCGAATATTTAATTAGTGTCAAATTCTATTAGATTTGTATTCTTATTGGACCAATTCAATAAGGATGTGAAAATTTCGAACTGGATTTTGGTTGGGTTCGGATAATCCGTCAATAATTAGCATTATTATTTTAATTTTTTTCTTTAATTTTTTTATTATTGTAGCTATGTTAGGTTTTTAACTTTTTATTATTTTAGTTAGGTTTAGGTCGTGTCGATATCGTGTCATTTCACTAATAGATTTATATCATATGCGGCTTGTGTTCGGATATAAATATAGTATGTTGGATTCATTTCACTAATAGATTTATATCGTATGCAGCTCGTGTTTGGATATAAATGTAGTAGGTTGAGTTCATGTTCAAATTGAGAGATTTTTTAACAGGTTGTATTCGAGTTTGACCTTATCGGATTCGGTCGTTATTAGATCAACCAAATAACGACTCAACCCGCACGATTTGTCAATCCTGCTATTTTGTAACGAGAGGCCAAAATTTCTAAAATAAAATTAATTCGATATGGCACAGTTGTGAGATTATGTATAGAGCTAAGTCAATCTAATTAATCAATATATATGAGACTGAATCATATCTAATCCATTAAATGAAACAACACGTTACGAGAGATATCAAGTTCGGATAATTTTCACTTATTTACTTAAACCCTAAACCCTATTTACTTAACAAAAAAGCATGCTCCATTTAATTTTCTAAGTGTAATATACTTGTCCTCTATATATGTAGATTGCAGGCTGTTAATGATTTACTTCTACTATGCGATATACAAGCTATACTTAGGAGTATAATTTTATTCAATTTAATACGTACATCGAATAATAATTGTGGGTTGCTACATCACACACAAAAAAAAAAATTATATAAAAATAGTTTTTGCATTTTAAATAATTGACAAGCAAACATAATGGGCCAATTGAGGCCCAAAAAGTTGACGACCCAAAAAGCATACCCGTTGCCAAACAGTACACCTCAACTGTCAACGTTCACAACTCAAGCATCTGAACTCCAACAAACAGTACATTACGCTTCCAACTTGAACCTTCCTGCATCTATCTAGAAACCAGACAAGACAAAGCGTAGACTTCACTTGTACTCTCTCCTCAACTGACAAAACCCACGACCCACCACCAACCTCCGCCGCCTCTCCGCCACAATGTTCAGGGACGTGTCGGCGTGCAGCACCTACAACTATGACGACGCCCTCTACTGGGACGCCCGTTACATTCAAGAAGTCGAGTGCGGCTCCTTCGATTGGTACCAGCGCTATTCAGCTCTCCGTCCCTTTATTCGAAAATACGTCGACCCTAATTCGCGCGTGCTCATGGTTGGTTGTGGGAATGCCGGTAAAATTACTATTTTTTTATTTTTGTTTGGCCTTTTTTGAATTGTTGAAGGAGCTGATTTCGGCTTCGGTTTTATCTAATTAGTGGTGTCGTTTTTGTGATTTATCTGGAAAGATGTGATTTTTGAGATAGAACAACTGCGTTTTTATGTTGCCGGATTTAATTGAGATGATTCTCTATGAACTGTACCAAATAGTGATTTCGCGTATATTATGAGTTATGTATCAAGAAAGATTTTTTTGAATAGTTCATGTAACTATTTTTTTGAATAGTTCATGTAACTATCTTTGGCGGGGTAGGGGTGAATTGAGCTATTTCTGGCTGTTATTATTTATTGGCTAAATAGTCAAATATGTCCCAAACTATATCGCGGTTCTTTCAATTCTTTCCTGAACTATCGACTTTGAAGTGGCTTGCCGTGTGTAAAAATGAATTCTTTCAAAACCACGTCACATCAGATTAGGGACTATCCTACTTAGCTTTCAGATACTGAAGAATTTGTCGGGAGATAGATTTCCATAGTTTTCCGTAATTTGGGTATTAATTGGTTAAAGTCGATAGTTTAGGATAGAACTGAAAAAATGGTATGGGGGTGTTTACTTTTGAGAATTAGCCTAGATAGATAAAAACAGTATAAGCTAGTCCATTGTTTACTAAGATCCCTTGATAATCTCTATCATTTGAGCTAATTTTGCTTGATTCATATCTCATTGAAAGAGTAGGATTGGAGAAATCATAGTAATGAGGATAAAAATATTCGATCATATATCTTATCAATCATTAGAAGTAAATACCTCCTAATAGTTTGGGATATATTTGACTATTAGCCTTATTTATTTGTTTTCCTATGTGCATTGATGCTCTCCATTTCCTTGCCGGGGAAGGAGTTTGCATATTTATCATGTTGTTGTATAATTATTAGGCACAGGGACTATTTAGTGAGTTTGTGACTATTTGTAGTGTTTAATTCTTCTTCAACTTTTAGGCTTTTGTTCTTGTGCATTTTTGGTTGTATGCCTACATGTGTGAGTGTGACAGAAGCTTGTCCTTTATAGCATCTCCAAATAGATAATCTCAATTTCTCTTTGCTAGTTATCTCGGAGGACATGGTTAAAGACGGGTTCGAGGATATAATGAACATCGACATATCTTCTGTGGCTATCGAGATGATGAGAAAGAAGCATGAGAGCGTACCTCAACTTAAGTGTATCCTTACAAAATGCTATACTTATTTCTTAACCATACAATGATTCATATTGTTGCATACTCTTTGTGATAGGTTGTTTCAACATTATAGGTTGCTTAGGTTTTAACTTTTACCTCTTTTTTAGTTAGTACACATTTTTTTCCCTTGATGTCCTTAAAAAGTACCCCAGACATGCAAATGGATGTTAGGGACATGAGTTTATTTCCCGATGATTCGTTTGATAGTGTCATTGATAAAGGTAAGTGGATGTCATCTTCTGATATGCGTTGCAGAGTTTGTAGTTTTGTTCATGTGCTGTAAATTAATCGAATATTTCGCCTGATATTTTGCCTGACCTGCTGACCTGCATAATAGGGACTCTTGATTCATTGATGGTGAGTTGGATATACATCTTTCTTTCTTTTCATTGTCTCTTTACTTAAACAGCTGACAAGTTTTTTTGTCGGTTTTTTTTTCTTCTTTAGTGTGGTACTAATGCTCCATTAAGTGCTTCTCAAATGTTGGGTGAAGTTCGCAGGTTCTAGGAATTTTATGTTTTTGTGCTGCTCGTTTATATTCCATCTCTTTAAATTTTCGGTTAGTTTAGGTTTATGTTGCCTTGCACGATTTTTCTGTTGTATGACGAGTTTCTAATATTGCACTTGCAGGCTTCTTAAACCTGGAGGAGTTTATGTGTTGGTAATTATGGCTAAATATGATATATTTTGCCATGTTCTTATTATCGAGTTGTCGCTCAAAGTAGGTTTTCCTACTCTGGTTATTTTCAGGTAACATATGGCGATCCTAATGTGCGGATGCCCCACATAAACCGACCGGTTTACAATTGGAAAATTGAATTGTATATCATACGTAAGTGTACTCTTTCTACTGCATACAAATTCCTTACTATTAAGTGTCACAACTTGGATTTGGTTAGTCATCACTGCATACTTTTTTGTGATATCCATTTGCTGTTTCTTAATATTCCATAAGCATTTTCTTCAGCCAACAGTTGGTTACCTTAAATAGAGTGATCATAAGTGTGGGAAAAATACACATATAAACCTTTGGAGCTCCTTAAATATTCTGATCTTCCTCTTTAGACCTTTAATCGCATACACATGCATAGAATTACGTTTCACGCAGATAGCTTAGCGTATGGGCATTTATGGGTGATATGATTGATTGATAAAACATGGGATTGAGTATTTGAAGGATAAGATGGTCAAATAAGTTCAAAATTAATCAATCCATTCAAGTAAATGGTAGATTTACCTATAATTTTTATCCATCCATCCAATCACTCAAAGTAAACGTCTCTTTGCAGAATCAGCTAATGTTCATGGAATCAAAACCCAACCTAAACTAAAGTCGGTTGATCTCCATGGATTTGTATACTGATTTTTCTTCCATTTTCAAATTCCTTACTTTTAAGATAGAGAAGCTTTAGACAATTGTGAAAAAATAAAGAAAGGAACAACGGATAAGAATCCGTAGACCACCAACTGCAAATACTAAGTTTATACAACCCCATGAATACCAATACGGCAACACTAATTCATCTCTAATTGCTTGTTTTCCCTCTTGACTTCTTTAGCCTTTTCCCCCTTCGTTCCTTTTCTCTAGCATGCCACCACCAATATGACTATTCCCACAAATTCTAATGCATGCTCCTCTTCCACAAACCGATTTTAACTAAATAAAGAGCTTCTACTGCAAATACAGACACATATTTGAAATAAATCATAGATTTGTTAAACTGGAAAGGACGGAAAACAACACACACACACACACGCACATATATATATATTATCTTTAGTGACTGCTGCTCTTATTACCATTTTGTAAGGCTACAAAGTGATTCTTTTACTTGGGATTTAAGGCTTATTTGTGTGGCTATTGGATTTTTTATTTTATTTTATTCACATGCGACAACTTCTCAGTAAGTTGTTGGAGTAAGAATAGTTACAGGACCTTCTAATTTGAATGCTGAGAATCTTCTTACTCTAGTCATTAGCAAAGAGATTGAAAACTATGAACTGTAATCAAGATTAATCGTGGTTGGAACTGATCTCTCAAGGAAGAATCATGATTTTTTCGGTGAATTTGGTTGAAGTAATTGCTCATTTAGCCTTCTTCGATCAGTGAAATCACACCAAACGACATGCCTGTTTACTCTATGATACTCATTGTCGTGAATTACTTGAAACAGAGATGTGTTATGGTAATGTTGATATCCCTGTCGAACTTTGCAGCTAGACCTGAATTTCAGAAGCCTGGTGGAGCCCCTGCTTTGAGGTCACACCTCGACCCCATTCCTCTCATAGAGAAAGGCCTACTTCCTGCAGATTACGTGATGGAAGATCCAGAATCGCATTTCATTTATGTATGTAAAAAGCTAGCTGTACCAACTGATCTCTTCAATAAATCTGCCGATTCCTTGGCTGATGATACAATGCAAAGATAATACATAGAGCACGGTTTGAAGGTTTGTTTCTTTTGTCTGTAATATATATCTAGCGTCACTAACTTTCATCCAAACTGATTTTGTACATGAATTAATAATTCTTCCGCCAAATACATGATCTTTCAATTGTTTTTATTTTTCACATGGTTGTCGATTTCCACGAATTAGTTGAAGTGACAAATTAATGTCATCGTGACTAACTGAAGTAACATAAACATCCAATTATCGACCATATAAGTCATGTAGGCCGATAAGACATCCACCTCAATATTTATTTGGAGCCAATTGACCACCGTGTGAAAATCACAACAACTGGAAGTCTGTGAATTGTGAAATTTTTAGTTCATGCGCATAACCAGAATTTGGTGAAAATTCGTGTATATAGGCGAAACCACTCCTATTTAGAACCTATTATTTTCTTGACATGTGACGTAAGTAGAAGCATTTTATGGCAGTTAGCTCCTAATAGTCAAGATAGGTGTTAAGAGGGACCAAGAGGAAGAGGCTCGTCCGGACTCTGGACAACGGAGAAGTGGCTGCTGGTCGGAAAATTAAAATCTGAGATTACGCTGCACCAAGTTTGTGTTTGATCCCCAACTAACTGGTGGTAAATAGTGGACATAGGCTTTCAACTATCCATATTGCTGAATTATGTATCATTAATACATGCCTCCTTGGAAAACAATTCTGGTGAGTTCTTTTGTTTATGTTTAAACAGATAAAATAAGATTGAAGTTGGTCCAATCTGTTGAAATGTGTTAGAATTTCCTGATGTATTCATACGCTTCTCTCATGTCTCCACGCCCACGTGCACGTTTGTCTAGGTATCATTTGCTGGTAGTAGGGTTGCTTAACCAGCAGTTTGGTTCTAACCGAACCGGTTGGATCGATTAATCGAACCGAAATGACCGCCATGAGACTGATGAGAGAAACCAGAATCACACCGAATTGGTATGGTTTCAGAGAAGCAAAGGGCAATTCAAGTGAAGAGTATTTCTTCATAATTTCTTTATCCGCGCGATATAAAATCTTCAAATTTGCAATAGTATTGGTTGTTTTGATTATTTTAAATTTAATTCTAGCATCTTTGTTGATGCAAAAATTGTGTGAAAAAGCCAAATTCATGTATTTCCGACGACTGGGAGAAATTGATTGAGGAGGGAGAGGGACTGAAGGACTCAGGGACGAAGGGAGTGATGAGTGAAAATTTGTGACAAAATTAAATTAATTAATTTAGGGATTATTAGCCGATTAGAGATTTAACTGGTTAGCTACCGGTTATTGATTATAACTGGTAACCGATCGGTTATAACCGATAATCGATTTCTCTCAAAATCTCACACCGGGACCGAACCGGTACGTACTTATATTAACCAATAACCGGCTGGTTCTGGTGGTTCAGTAACAGGTTAAGCAGCCCTAGATGGTAGGAATGCATGTGCAATTTAGCAGTAATTTAGGGTATAGAGTATAAATTCTTTACATTTGCAAGTTATATAGATTTCAAAATTTCTATACCTTGCAAAGTGATGATCTAACTATGGAAGGGGGGTTGTGGATGTAAGAAACGTTAAATGTGACCCAGGTTTATGAACATGCTTTGTGGTTGTGGGTATTTTTAAGATTTTGAAATGTTAGTAGATTGTTGTGTTTGAAGGCAAATTTCAGGTGTTTTTATGTCAGGGAAAGTACTATTTATCATCCCAACATATGGATCTATTTCATACCCGTGTCTGAATTATTACTTCATTTACAACGTATTCAATTTTTTCACACTTGCGTCTTGGCTACCGAATTCGGCCCAATTTTGCCAAGCTGGGCATGCCCCTGAATTACACGTGGAATTAAAAATAAAAGAAAATAATTTAAAAAAAATAGACGACGTCATTGGTGTTTCACTGCTGCCAACTCATAATTTTTATCTTTTATTTTCATATTGATGCAAACATTACATCAAATGAAGATAATCCTCTTTAGCTAACATCTTATTCATACATTTAATCCCCAAATTAAGTTTTCTTTTTCCCTTCCGCGACTAAGGGTGAGTATTTGGAATTCGACTCAGATTTTTGCTGATTCAAAAATTTAAATTTTTAAAGAAAATAAATTAGAATAGAACCAAAATACTTGAAAATCTATCGAAATATTTTAAGATAAATGCAAAACGTGATATACAAATATTTTTAAAAAATCAAAAAATTCCAAAATTTGAAATCATTTTTTTAATTGTTGTATATATATGGGTGATAAATATTCAAATAAAATATTATAAATTTATAGTATATATATATTTGTGTATATAAATATATAAAATTCAGATTTTCACAATTTTTTGGTTTTAAAAAACGAATACAAATATGGGGCACCGATTGCCCTGCACAAGGGCCTCGTGGAGCGTCAACGGGTCTCACGCCGCCTAGCGCGCACCGGTGGGGCGCTAGTGGGTCTCGCGTGCCGAGCCAGGCCTCGAGGCGCCTCAATGGAGCTCGCACACAACCGGTGTGTAAGTTACCTAAAATGGATATGATGTATTATTTTGTGTTTATCAAATAATTTTTTTTTAAAAAATTATCAAATAAATATATTTTGAAGAAATATCAAGTCGTGCAACATCCATCCAAAAAACGAAAGTTGCAAAAACTTTAACTAATTAGTACAAATATGGAATAAAATATATATAGATATTTCTTGGAAATTTTAACTATCTTATAATGGCCATTAGATATAAAAATATAGAGGCGGACTCCCATGCCTCATCCGCATATATATATGCAGATGGATTGTTTTGACCCAACATTATTAGGTTTATAAAGCGAGTTTATGTAATAAAGTAACAACCAACGAGCTTTGCTTAATTATTAAGGACGTAGAGCTTCATCTTGAAAGTGTAGGTTCGAAACCTGATTGTGTCATTGTTTAAGATCTTGGTAATTATTTGAATCAATATGATCAATGACGGATTGAGGTGGGGTCGACCGACCCCACCGTCGTTCTACGAGTACATAAAATTTATATTAAGTTCGACTGTTCGAGCTGCCATTGACCCTACATTCGAGCTGTCGTCGAAAAGAATTGCTCTGCAGTTGGGCTGAGCCAAGAAAACTATAAAGACCTCAGACTGAAATTGTAAAAGTCCGATCCCACGATGAATATTCCTGAATCCGTCATTGAATATGATATTGATTAAATAACATAAAAAATGCATATATTTTTATCTTTCTAATTATTAAAATATAACTTATTTTATTCTCAATCCTATATTTTTATAATTCTATAATTCGAGAAGACATTCGACTTCAAAAATATAAATTGTTAATATTAATTTAACTTACAATAAAATTCTCAATAACTAGATTTGCACATATGAAAGAATTATTTTTATATTTTAATAGTGTATGCTTTTTCATGCGATAAACATGAATACATCAACATATTCACGAATAATGATATGATCATTATCTTCAAATATAAATAGAAAATACTATAGATATGGAAACACAATTTCACCTTTTGTGCAAAATTAGTAATTAAATTTTATTAATACTTAGATAGAGACAGAAATATCATTCGGCCTAAACTCTATCCATTGACCAATTCAATAAAAAAAATATATCAATGAACGTATTTAGCATTAATTGATCATGTAAACTTATATGGACATGTATAATCCTATATTTAAATAAATAATAGACAATTGTAGACAAGATAGTTCAACTATGTAGCAATTACAAAACTAAATTAACAATGGAGAATAGTAGAAATAAGAATAGTACCCTCCATGGCTCCATACATTAGCAATTAAGGAAACAAAAATTTAAATTTATCACAAATTTGGTAAAAATGCCAAACC
This sequence comes from Monilaria moniliformis, assembly GCA_034509125.1. Lineage (NCBI taxonomy): Eukaryota > Viridiplantae > Streptophyta > Magnoliopsida > Caryophyllales > Aizoaceae > Monilaria > Monilaria moniliformis. The sequence continues at coordinate 5,974 of JAYDZE010173224.1, read as the reverse complement.
CCCAAAAAGTGGTGTGCAATATACGAAAATAGAGTCCCTCCTTACGCAGCGTTTTTCTCTTGCTAGACTTCTCCAGCATATTATCAAATCTAGGCAGATTTGGACGATTTTCCCTGTGTATATACAACTGTACACACCCATCTATATGAATACGAAAACCTGAAAAGTGGAAAGTGGGACCCGCGCAGATGGCCAATAAAAGCAAAGTCCGAGCTTAATGTGGCAAGAAGAGAGAGAAAGGGGAGAGAGAGTCATGCACTGCATACAAGAGTAGACCATGCAAAAGCTTGCCGTTTCAGTGCCATTTGTGGGATTATAAATACTCCCTCTTCCTCCTTTCTCGAACGCTTCCTTGCCTTCCCTTCTCTCTCATCTCCTTATTTGGAAACCCTTTCTCTCATTTCTCCAATTGTCCGTTTGGGGTGCTTATTGCGGATTCTTGGTGGATTTTGGGATAGTTTAAATGGGTCGGGGCAAGATTGAGATAAAGAAGATCGAGAATGTCAATAGCAGACAGGTTACCTTCTCGAAGAGGCGAGCGGGATTGTTTAAGAAGGCTAATGAACTGGCTGTTCTATGTGAGGCTGAAGTTGCTGTTATTATTTTTTCCAACACTGGGAAACTGTTTGAATTTGCTAATTCAAGGTCTGCATGCCGCCCATCTCATCTTTTTTTTCAAGATTGGAATTTGGGGTTTGATTTTGCTCTGTTTTCGGGATTTGTTGTTGTTGTTGCATGTGTCTGTTTTTTAATTTTAGTGTTTTTGTATTTTTTTTGGGGGGGGGGGGGGATTTGGTGCTAATGAAGTGACTCAATTAGATTCGGATGGTTTTTAATGTTGCAGTAAGGGCTTCGCATGTTTGCTTCTTTGATGATAATTCTGGTTTTTGTTTCTGGGTAATTCAGGATTTATTATCTTTCTTCCTTTTGGTATCAATTAATTTAAGTTTTCCGTTCATTTATGCTTATTAAAGTTTTCGCCAGTTATTATTCTAATTTTAAATTGTTCAGATTTTGGGCAGTTCCGAATAAGGTTGGGTTAATTTACTCCGCTAATATGTGAAACCTTTTACCTTATGTTGCAGTTTGCAAATATTTGAGTTAACTTTTGTTGTTTGGTTAGTATTATGATTCCCATATGCTTGCAATTGTAGACACTGCCCAAGTTTTCTTGTTTATTTATTTTCTTGAAACTGTATAATGGTTTGCATTTTGTAAAATTGAAGTTATCATGAAGTTGAAATATGTAAAGGCAATGCAGCCAAGAATGGAACATAGCATAAATATATTGCAAACAATCTTAAGCATCTCTGAAATATCTATATGAATATTTCACTGTTCAAATTCTATCTTAATCTTGGTGCCAGAAGCTTTTGATCATTGTTAATTTTGTCTGAAACACTTTTTGTGGGGTGAGGTATGTGTATTAGTTGTTTCTCCCAGTGTTAGATTATGAACCAATAGCTAAAAAGAGAACTACAAACCTCAAAATTTAGTGAGGGTGTGCCGCCACTAAATTTCCAAGAAGATTTATACCGATTGCCTAAATGTATGAAAATTTCCAATGCTAATCTTTAGTGTTTGCAGTTTCAATATAGGGATGAGAAGTTGGGAATGCTACTAAATACTTTCTATTGCCATTATTGAAGTAACAGGAAAAGCAAAGTAATCTTAGTGATAGTTTAAATTTTTCAGAAAGATGGAATATTTTGAGTTCACTTTGCTCCAAAGTTCTCAAAGCACTTGGTCATGTCAACCTGAAAATGAGAAGTAAATTTTTGCAGTTGATTTGGTCTAAACTTTGTCTTGCAAGACAGTATTTATTGTTATCTACTTCATGCCTTGATCTTTTGTTTCATATTCTTGTGAAACCATATTTCACCGCTTTTTGTTTATCATTGTGTTTACTGCTATCACTTAACCACATTAGTTCTATAGGCATCTACACTTTCTTAGCAGTTGTGTGTAAAGTATTGTCCGCGTCGAACTTGTTTAAAAGATATGCCTCATCCGAGACATGTTCTTTACTCTCTGTTGGCAATCTCGTGTTATTGCCCCTAAAGAAACCTCAGTGTGCTTCTATTTATGCCATATACAACAAAAAAAAGGAATAAGACCATCTTTTGAGGCAAAAGTACGATCATTTGTTTGATCTGAACAGGGGTATTAGAATGTCTTGTCTGTGTTAAATTCTAGATTCTTCTGACAAAAATACTAATAGTTTGCTGAGGTAAAAATAGACTTTCTCATTTAAAACCACTGTAGTTATAATAATACCTTAATGCTATATATATAACTTGGGAAATTTGGTGCCTATCCTTCTTTAGATTGCTTTTCTTTTCTAGTTGATGTGGGGTGATTGTGGAATGGTGTTGGGTATACTTTTATGGCCTGACCTTCAAAACGTGCAAACAATGACCTGACCTTTCACTGAGTCTACAAAAAATGGCATGTGTGCAATTTTTGGTACTAGAATGCTGCCTTCGCAGTTGGCACTCTGGAGTCCTGAATTATCTGTCGTTTTTCTGCAACTCCTTATACCGTTTTGTTTGTCTTGTCTAATAATAAGTGTTTTAAATAGGATTTGTTTCTAAGGTCAGACCATGTTTCGCCATTTAAATTGGTGTTCAAAATCTGAAAATGTAGCATTCAGGTAATGGAGATTTGCTCCCATACCACTCTTTTGGATCCGGTGAAAGGTTGGTGTCTTCTTTTTTTATCTGTGGGGATTTGTTTTTGTGCGGAGGTTGGACTGTTTCTTAAACTCAGGTCAAAAGTCAAACTATTTATTTAATCATATTTGATGTATCTTTGTCAAAAGGGCTAATAGAATACATAGTGATGCACAAGATCATCTAAAACCAATTTCATTGTTTTGCCTATATTTCACAGCATGAAAAAAATACTATCAAGATACAAGAAATGTGTGGAAACTACAAAGAGTTCTGCACCGGAACTCGAGCCTGAGGTATGCTACTTCTCATTACAACATTCTGTTCTTTCTTGGTTGTGCTCTTTCCTTTCCCACACTTTTCTCCCCACATGTTATAAACAATTGCGATTCGTTTATTTGATAGAATTGTATTTTTTACCTCGCTCTGTTGACTCCTTCAATTTGTTGACAAAATGCGCACTGTTGTAAGAGTAGCCAGTTCTTGGTTGATTAGTGGATTGGTTATTTAGCTGATTTACCATGCTAAAAGCATTTATCTTTTCTTTGTTTAATTCGGAAGGAATTCTGTTTTAAGTTCTTATTATCTTTACAGAAGCCAACGCAACCGAAGGAGATGGATGTCCTCAAAGAGGAGATAGAAAAGCTTAAACTGAAGCAGCTGTATAATTTCTTTTACTATATTCTCCCATAAACATTTTGGAAATCCCTTTTATATCTCTCGATGGTTGGATGTTTAGGCAACTGATGGGTAAAGACTTAACGGGCATGAGCTCGCAAGAATTGCATCTACTTGAACTACAACTAAATGAAGGGTTGATATGCATAAAGGAGAGGAAGGTTAATTATTTCAAACACAAGCTGGTTATCTACTTAATAATTTTTGGATCACATTTTTTCATATTACTTTCTGTGACATATTGTTGGTTCCCGTAATTACAGGAGCAGTTATTATTGCAAGAGCTGGCACAGTGTCGAATGCAGGTAAGAAATTTGCTAGGAGTTTAGCGATTTTTTGAATGACAAAACGTTGATATTGGCTATGTAACTAAAAATCATGTAAATGCAGGTGTTTTTCAGCTATGAAATGACACTAATTTGCTCCTATTTGCAGGAACAACGTGCTGTGCTGGAAAATGAGACATTACGTAGACAGGTGAACGCACTTGTCATTTATGCTATGAAGACTCATTGTATTCTTGGCTTTTCTGAAAATAATATAATGGATCCGCATGAAAAGTAGGTTGAAGAGCTTCGAGGTTTTTTCCCACCGAGCAGTTCTCCAACACCACTCTGTATCGAGTACCATTCGTCTGTGAAAAAGAGCGACCCCGTTGTGAAGGAAGATTCCAGAAGTCCTGAAACAGCATGCAATGGTGGGCTTGCAGATGAAGACTCAGACACCACCCTTCAGTTGGGGTATCTTATTTTTGTTATAAATCTTGTCCTTTTATAGTTTGCTCTCTTGTAGTCTTGTTAACTTTTTGAGATTCCTCACGTGACAGGCTCCCATATGGAAATAACCAGAAACGGAAGACACCCGACTGAGAAACTCAGTCGAGCACCTCGGAGACGCAATTCCACCTCCACGGATGATGATCCCTTTCGACAGAAGAGATTCAAGACTTTGAGGCTTGCTTTTTTTCCCCTTTTTCTCACCTTGTATATTATGTTAGTAACTCAGAATATGGTTCCGTTTCTGGTTTCACTTCCCCACGGGAAGATGGCTGAGGAGTCTGTTTCAGTTCTCGGCCTCGAGCTGCGTGCTCTGTCGCCTTCATGCACTGGTGCAGTGAAACATAGAGATGCAGATGCAGATGCAAATATGCAGTGTTACCATTATTTACTTAGTTAGATTGGTTTTTTCCAACCATTAATTCGTCTCCTGGCAGCCAAATTGAGATCAATGCATCCTCAACATCAGTGTGCCTTCTTATCAAACCCAATCCAACTGATTCGAACCGAATCTATTATCGGTTTGACTCAGTTCGATTGAAGAATTTGGTTTTGTTTAGGTTGAAATTGTCAAACCCAATTTATTTCGGTTCGGTTTTGGCTTGATTTAAGGGAGAAAAATCGGTTTTTGACCGAGTCGATTTAAAATATTTTAGTACATATTTATATTTGTTATTTTTGTTAATTCTTTAGCTCTCATTTCTAAAAATGATAATTAACTACTAAAGTTGATGTTTCGAAGAAATTGAGATGTCATTCAATGTCAATTATCATACTATCACCATTTCTTAATTAAGAAAAATTAAATTTACATAAATTGTATATAATGTTTCTTAATTTTGAATCGGATTATATTTTTTTTTTGAACTGGTTCTATTATTAGTGATATAGTTTTATGACTAATTTATTTTTACTATATAATTTTGGATATAATTTTTTTGCACTATTATTATAGGAAAATGTCATTGATTTAGTTTATGAATTAATTATTATTGATTTTATTAACATTTTGCATCAAAATCTAGGACTACTACTATCACTAATTTATCTTTTTCCTTTATTCCCATTAATTTATGGTTGAGAATTAATCTCCCACTATGGTTTTTTTAAAGAATAATCTGCCACTAGCTTTATTCATATATGATATAAAGCTTTTTAATATACAAGTCAATTTTCTTAAAACACTAATAATATAAAAAAATATAAAAGAATTTTGCAAGAATATATGATTAAATACAACTGGCCAATTAGTACATAAACCTATACTATACTATGAAAAGTTATAAGATATTAGAGAATTAATTTTTTTTGTAAAGCTATAAAGTTATTCTTATTGAAAATCTAAGGTTGGTTTTGAAACAATGTTTTAAGTTAGTTTATAAAATTTCATCCCAATTCTGCTAAAAATAATCATCCAAATTAATTTTATTTGTCTGAATAATTTATTTGAAATGTTTCTTCATTTTCATTTTTCTTTTTATTCCTTCTATTTTTATCTTTCAATTTATAGTTTTTCTTTTCTATTTTCTTATTATATAATTATATAATATTAATATGGCAGTATTAATTGTTAAATTGTAATTTTATATATTAAACTAAATATATATTATAAAATTAAGATAATTAAATACAAAAATTATATATATATAACAATGTTATATACTCCCTCCATCCTATTTCAATATGCTAGCATGTTTGGACACAAATGTTAAGGAATGAATTACTTTAACCTAATAAGAGATGTATAGAGTAGTTTTTTTGGTGGCATATTATGTACTCCCTCCGTCCCATTTCAGATGACCCATTTGGGTTTCGGCACGGTATTTTAGGAGCTTTTAATTAGGGAGT